>JAGXCT010036799.1:0-48572 GCA_022495035.1 Philopotamus ludificatus
ACACGATTTGTATGCGCATGTACGTCATGCGCCCCGCACTGAAAGGGTTAAATACTTGCGGCCGAAGTTGCGGTTTCGAGACTGCATATAAATACAAAACGGACATTCTTTGAAACTATGCATGAAAAAGGGCAATCAACCGACAATGCGGAGCTTAATAAGCTCCATTCAAAGCTCGACGGGTGACTATCTACGTGAAAAATTGCGTACACAAAAAAATACACAGCTTTTTGTGTATATTTGAGCACGAGAGTGCGTAACGACATGTGGCAACGGCGACCGTGTCATAATTATCACATTATGTTGCCGATCGCGAAAAAAATTATCCACATACACAAAGTGTTGCACAATAGTGTCAAGGGCCAACGACCATGCGGAATGCGCCGCCTCTTTTTGTGCTTTGCCTCGAATCACGACGGCCGGCGTCGGATAGGCAAACACGGCAGTGGACAACTGCTGTCATTGTCTGTGCTAATCCGACACGGCAATTGACCGGTGTCAAAGAGCGAGCAGCCAGCGACCGTCGCCGTGGCCAATCTTCGGATTCGCACGCGACTAATCGCCCCATCGCCGTAAACAAACTGACGCTCGATACTGGAAATTATTTTTGGCGATGGAAAATTGCGATTAGAGCCCCATTTTCTACGGCTCTCGGTATGAAGTATTTATTGCTATTTAATGAATTGTTATTGACTTGCAAGAAAGATATGTACTGGATTTACAGTTAAGTCGCTCTATTATTATGCGGTTTATTTTATCCAAATAAAATCATTGCAGACATTATAAATAATTCTAGAAAATCATGTTATTGTTAATAATAGGGATTGTGATTCAAACTACCGTTTCATCAGCGCCTTTCAGAGCTGCTTATAAAATCGTAAGACAAGCATCCATCAATTCGATCATAAAATTCACAAATAAAACCTTATTTACATTTAGTAATTTACTTTATACTTTCAGTGACATCTGAGCTGGATTCCATTGTAAGATTAATTTTAATATTTTTAAATATATTTGTAGGTGGTTTACCAACAAGTGTCACGCTGCCCATAAAAAGATTTTATTTCAATTTTTTTTTCAAGAATGAACGATTTTTCACTGGAGGATTGTCCTATCCAGGCATTACCTTAGCTCAGTCACAGTTAACATACATTATCATAATAATATGTATGTCACCTACAAGTCATGACACTGGTTAATTTTAATATTATTTCAGTTGGTTTGAAATTTATATTAATTGTTTATAATTATTTAATCAACGAAGGATAGATGGCATTAAATTAATTAATTTCAATGCCTACAATTTCCTACATAAATATTTATTATAAATATGCGTAGGTAATGGGTCTCTCCACTCAAACAGGGACATTCCCGTCCAGTGTCAAAAAAATCCTTGAATTCATAGATTAATCTATCCGAGTACTAACTTAGCTCAGTCGTGGTTAACTTACATTACTTACAAGCCATTCAACTGGTTTATGACACTGGCCAGGAGGAATGTGAGTGTGAGAGATTGATTACACCAGCATCTTAAAAAAATCTTTATCGAATTGGATTTTGGAGTGGCGATTTGGATTTTAAAACAATAAAAAACATTTAAAACAGCTTCCATGTGATTTCATCAAAAACAACAATAAAAAATAATTTAATAGAATCGTTTTATGGACAATATATAAATAATATTAATATGCTGATTTATATCGAATAAATAACAATATAATTATTTGAGAATTCATGAATTTTTAAACCCAATTTTTGATACGACTTTGAAAAAAAATCTTTTTCGATGAAAGGGGTAAAGAAAATAATTGGTCTTGAATTTGTTCATCTCAAACAATGAAGTTAATATTAATTTTGTCTCCATAAAATATTATAATTCCTTTTTCAAAATTAGAATCACTTCTGAAACGCGAATTTCGATGTACATTTAGGTCCTTCTGCGATTCTGTTTTTTATCTCCTCAACGCTGGCAAAACGTCATTCTTTCAAGTTATTTTTTCATCCTTGGGAATTGTAAAAAGTCAATGGGAACCACTCCCGGCATATATGGAAGCCATTGCTTCATAATGAGTTTGTTTTAAACCAAAAAAATATTCTATATAGCATTTTTCAAAATTTTAACAAGAAAAATGTTACAATAAAACACATATTTTATCAAATCTAATTTAAAAATCTGATAAACATTTTTTTCCTCTTACTACTAATGTAACCTTTTACAAAGTTAGTTGTAGTATATTATAGAGACTGTGGAATGTTTATATGACATACATCTTGATTAGTTGATTTTTGATATTTACGATTTTCTGAAACATTTTTCAGCCACATAATAATTCATCAAACAAATTTACGTCCCGATGTGCCATGTATGGCAAAAAGCTGTACGCATCAACAATGGCGAATTGTCTCGGCGTCACAACAATACGCCATAAAGTTTAAATATTACAACAATGGCGCACTATACCATGTCGCTCTTGCGACTATAACCCATTTGCAAATATTCTTCATTAAACAAAATCACAAACTGATAGGCTTTCGTAACTGAAATCTTGGTAAATATTAAATCGAATCGAAATTGAGCCCGCAATAATTGGATCACGAATCGGTTTCATTTCATAATTTCGTGATGAGTACAATGTGACCAAGAGACATAATAATAAATAAAAAAAATATTAAACTACGTTCACAATAATCGTCAAAAGCATGGTCACCCCGTAGTAGATGTCATCGTCGGCGTATTCTTTTATTACGTATACACATTGCACAACATCGAATTAGCAAGGGATCCACGACCGCATTAATATTTTACAAAAAGGATTTTTTTTGTATCTCGGTCCATACAAATGGCGTGGGAATAAGAAGAGGCCAGTGATTCAATCCACTGCGGTTATATATTTACAAATCTGGGGAGCATCGTGTACAGGGTGGAGGCCAAGGTCGGACCTAGTCCAGACTCCAGAGCCAACGACCCTATTACTATAATTGATTCCGGCGATTAATTCGCCAGCTATCCGCGAGCAGTTTGACAGGCAAATTAAGCGGGTGCAATTACTATTATTTATTTAATATACGTACCGCTGGATTATCTAGAAAAATGTTGAATTTAATCTTGAGGTCAGATGTGACGGGGGTTATGTCAGATACAAAGTGGAAGTGGCGACTCTAAAAGGACGTGCCCGTACGCATCCTTATCGCCTGCAATTTACTAGATAAACGTCGAGCTCACGGCGCATGAGATCGTCTGCTATTTGTAACGTGAGGAGTCGAGGCTAATTTTTAACGTGTTTAATTTAAATGACGAGATCGGAGACGGTGTGTGGGAAGAGTTGGGAAATCTCGGCGAAGATCATTGCTGGAATTCCATAAATATTAAAAATCAACGATAATTCAGCAGAATTCATTTTTTTGTCATGACACAGGTGTTAATGTCTGATGATATAAAGGATAATGACTATTCATATACACGCAGTATTTTCATGCAAAGTATCTGAGAAAGAACCAAATTATTCTAAATATTTTTCATTAATTTATTCTAGCTTTTTGACAAGAATTAGTTATCGCATCAAATTTACAGTATGAAAGCTCGTTTGTAATGGCTCAGATTATAATAATATTTGCAGGACGGGTTTTTCTTCTGCTTCACTGTCGTTTTCTAGACATTCGACGATATCTAAAATTATACCATCACTATCATCGTCATTAAATGCAATAACCATTAGCAAAAATTTGCATTGCATAACTTTAAAACCGCAGTAAAAGGAGATACATAAAATAAGACTAGATATATATTTTTTTTCAGCAAATTCTTTACCACTCAAGGATATTGCATAAACAAATTAGGTATTGCCAAAGGATGGAAAATTCTAAAGAAAATGCTAATGATTGTTTTTATTAAAAACATATTTAAAAATTAAGAGGAAACAACCGTTGATTGTCTCGTTATTTGGGTTAGATAAATAATAACGAAAAGTATTATTTTATAAATTTTTCGAGTACGTTCAACTCTATTTTACACAGTTTTGACAACTCGGTTCACTAAAACAACGAAGACTAACAAAATAACAAACATAAAGGTTCATTGCCATTTTTAAACGATTTTTTTATACCAAAATGTTGTTTTTATTTAATAATCCAGTTGTTTTTAATTTAGGGAACCAATATTCGATTTTTTTTTCATGAATTCTATTACTTTTTAACAAGATTTTTTATGAACCGTATCTACCGTGTAAATTAAGAGAAGTGTACTTAAAATTAGCTTCTAATAAATAACAATTGAGATTTCAGTCGTCTTAGTTGAAAAAACTAAAATGCAATCAACCCTCTTATAGTGCGGGAGTCCCTCCCATAGCGCTAATCTCTAGATCGCCGTTTTCCAAAAAACGCTCAACGTAAATAAGTTAAATACATTGCCGCGTTAACTAAAGGTCAACGCCTTTTGGTTGACAACAACATATAACACCAACTAAAAATGGAACAAGGTAAAAAATATTATTTGTCTTTAAATTTTTTTTTGGTAATCTCTTCGTCAGAGACACGTATCAATTACTTTAAAGTATTCTATATTTTTTAATTTCAAATTCAATGTACAGATTTAATTTAATTGATATTTTAAAGTTTTTAAGTGTAATATTAGATTTATAATATATAGTAAACCTTTCCTTTTATAACCCTTGCGTCAATTCCCTTTGATTGACAACAAAATATAACTAAAAATCGAACAAGGCGATTTAAAATGTGTGAATGAAAAAATGTTTGATGTATTCATTTCGTTAAATTTACAAAATACAATAAAAAAAACCTAACGCTAAAATTGTTATGGTTGTCTGGCTTTCTATATGGCGGCTTTCTGTAGCACGATCCTTATATCGGCGTTTTAGGAGGGTTGAATGTAGTGAATATGCAATAATATGTCTTTACAGAACATAATGGAGGAAAAATGGATGAGATACGGTGGTTTAGAAGAAAGAAACTGCCCGGGCTTTACAACATTAGCAATGGGATAAAAAAATATAGAAAAATGACAAAAAAATAATAAATAATTTTTCTAACTAAACTAATCTCCGAGTTGAATAAACCAGGTTCTAAATTTGATTTATTAACAGTGGCAGTGCAATTTGAATAATTCGGAAGATTCACATGTCTCTAAGTGCTTAAATTTTTTTAGATACAGTATCATATCTTATATTAACACTCAAGCACCCGCTGTTTTCAGGCAAAACTTACACCTAAACCCGCATCTTTTTATCGATCTTGCGATTTTGCGCGGTTCTGTAAAATATGCTTAATAACTTTTTTCCTTTTGGAGATAATTTGGCCAAAAGAGAAGTATTACACGTATAGTATATTAGAATATTTAGATAAGAAATAATTTTTTTGAGCTGTGAAAATGATGATTTATTGTATTTTAGACGATAACAATGTATGTAGGTAATCTTAGCTTTGTAATAAAGGATGTGACGGATTGTGCCACATGAATATTCCAAAAAAGTTATTTTGTTGAATGGTTAAATAAAAATTTAAATTCGTTACAGTCGATGTGTAAGTACTGGAAAGTTTTCGATCCAAATAATCTATTATTTCAAGAACAGTAGCGATAAATAAATACATATGTCATATATTTTACAAAGGGCATGCAGAGCAACGAATGAAACTGTGTCCAGTCGTAAAACTTTAAAAGAAAGCCTTTTGTAGCGCATTAGATAGCACGTTTCGTGTGAACCCGCGTTAGTGCGGGAGCGGGTGTTTACCGTTTACGAAAATTTCCGCACTAACGCGGGACCGGGTCCTTGAGTGTTAAGATCGAGCTGCTTTTGGAAAAGGCGTACCATTGACGGTAACACCAATGAAGTAGAAGATATGTAAATGGTGGATGCTATCATTTTAAATATTAAAATAAGCAAAAATTAGCATTTATTTTTTTAAGTAAACTTTAAAACATCACAGTTTTATTAATGATCTATTTCATGCATGGTTAATACGATTCATTTACCATAAAATTATATAAACATCGTCTATTATTCACCGCTGATAAATCTTAATGATACCGTGCAGCCCCCGCTTTAAATGAAACAGTTCATTAACAATCGCAGATCGGTTTCTGATACAACTAATTTAGTTAGAGGAACTCACGATCGATAATCAGCAGCGCCTCGACTCTATGTTTTATTACACACATTCTTTAATCAATAAAGAAATAATAACAAAGGCCATCTTTAATTACACAGTGTATATTCGCGATGATGCGTACACATAGACATTGCCTCAGGTTTTAAAAACTAAAAAAAAACATAGATAAAAAACAATATTAAATGCTTCATCACGAAGGTTGGGGTCATTAACAAAGAGGCGCATTCAATCGTATCCATACGTTGTTTTTATTAAAATAATCTATGAATCGATTCACAATTAAATTGATTGCTTAGCCAAAACGGAGATTGTTGAACCTGCGATTTTTTTTATGCGCAGGTGGATCGTGATTTTAACGCTTGTATCCTTCCTCGTCTCATCATCGTTGCCTAATCAAGGGCTCGATAAATAGCAATGATTCAATAGTGATTTGCTAGAAAGTGAAAACGCAAACGCGCACAATGGAGCGTGAGGTCACCGGTCGTGCCCCAGTGCAGCACCTGTCTTCAAATGCCATTAATCACCGCATCATTTATCGAAACAAGGATTCGATAACGTATCCTTGGCCAGTCTTTCCTGCAACGGGTGATGGAAGAACCGTGACCGTAGCTAAGTCCGGTCGGGTCAAGTCTTACACGTTCCAAAACATGCATTGTGCGTCATTCGACACGCAGAACTGATGAGGGAATCAAAATCGTTGGACAGATTCATTTTATAATCATGATATCGCTACCATACCATCATCTCTATGAACATCATTTTAATAAGCTTTGGAAGCTCACGACAAATAAAAAACAATAAATAAAAACAAGATATAATTATTCGGAGTGTGAAGATGATTTTAATAGATCCGACATCGAGAGTGTTAAGTGGCAATATTTATTTAAATCTGCCCTCATTATCAATCCTCGACGACGGGAGAGATTCATTGTCAGTTCCGTGATGTGAGATTAGAGCACTCTATGCGCCATAAATTCGATTCGTTATCTCGCCCGATGAATTTATCGTCCGTCACTCAAGTCTTCGGCCGAAACTCACAAATAAACGACAAAGATCCACATATCTCTCCGTATACGGCCGCTAAACTAAATACACACATATAGGGATCGTCAGTTTTGATAAATAAATAAAAAAACTGGACCAATCAATTTCTCGTTTGCACGAACGGGCAACAAATTACGAGAGCACCCGTCAAACTGACGGCAATCAAAGATGTGTTAGACTAATTTTTAAATCGTAAATTATACGGGAATTGCCCAAGGAGTACGTGTAATAAACTATTATAAGATTTTTTTGTGCGTTTAGTTCGGCAGCTAGACTGGTACGGAGAATTGAAATCGGAAATGAGCGTCGTACTTTATTTTAATTGCAGAAAAATCATTTTAAATCCATTTCAATCAGATTTGATTGCCCAACTTAAAATAAATTAACATTTGACCGCTGAGGGTTAAAGTGTACAAGATTTAAATAATAAAAAAAAATCTAAACGATATCAATAATTGCGTACCAGAATTGCTTCGCGGATGTCAAAAAGAGCGAGAACTCTGCATACATCAATAGTATATTCTACAGATTATGCAACGTGACAGTTTTAAATAATATCCAGTGATTATCATAACTTGTGTCATGACTTGTAGGTAACATACATATTATTACGATAATGTAAGTTAGCCGCGACTTAGCTAATTTAATATTCGGATAAATTAGCTTTCCGACGAAAGTTTTGACTTGCATCTTTAGAATCTATAAACCAATCCCTCGATTTACGCGGTTTCACTTTTATGCGGTCAGAAAAAACAATATTTTTTTTAAGAAATCAAACATGTTTTGTGGCAAGTGTCACTCAAATGCATATATTGCATCAGATTACTCCCACTTCAACGACCAGACGTCTGTAACCCCCTCCATTGCGCGTGCAGTACGTCAAATATTGTGAATGAATCTACTGTTCGTACAATTAAAAAAAACGAAATAACTGTTAGAAGAAGTGTCACCTCCGGATCCCTGATCAGTTCTAAATATACCTCATACGTTAGAGATGTTATAAAATTTAAATGTCGATTTATTAAATCTATTTCTTAATAAAATTGTATTTTTTTATGCCTCGTTTTACGCGGTTTTCTGGAACCTATCCCCTTACTTTATATGAACTCGAAGTCTCGATTTACGCGTTTGTTTCTTGGAACGTATCTACCGCGTAAATTGAGGGATTGGTATATATCGAATCTTTAAATAGGTAGCGCTTTGGATTTTTTGTTGCCATCCATCTATTGTAGTCAAATAAATAAATATCCAGAGATTCACAATACTCTTATGGAAGATCCTTTAATTATGAATGAAACATAAAGACTTTTTGTGTGAATTAGGAATAAATTATTGTTGTTCGAGACAAGAAATAAAAATTAATTTAGTGAAATAAAATCAAACCGTATGATTTAAGGAATTACAATCCGATAATTCCGAATAAAAAATACATTCAGGGCACAATGAATCTAAAAATGCAAGATCTCACCACTGTGCTTACAATTCATATTCATTTTTTTTAATAAATGCCTCTTATAGCTCCAAGATAGGCTCCACGCTCTATAGAAGACTATACACCCGTACAAAATTTGAGGTTTAGTTTTTTATTTGTATTTCATAAATTGAACAAAATCAATACATCAAATATTTTTCCATTCACATATTTTAAACGACTTCACATGTTATATTTTGTCGTCAATCAAAGAGCATTGACTTTTATTTCATGCGGAAATGTATTGCATATGATCATATATGTAAGTTGACCTTGAAAATTTAGTGTTTTGTAGAAAACGGCGCTGTAGAAGGGACTGTCGCTATAGAAAACCACTCTACAAGCGTTAGGAGAGGGTTTAATCTATATAATGAATCTAATACTAGATTTTACATTTAAGATAATTGATTGGTATTTGTGACGAAGAAATTACAAAAAAAAATTAAAATGATATAAAATGTTAATTAAATACATAATATTTTTTTATATTTACAAAACCATATATAAAAAAAATATTGAATTAATTTGTATTCAAGAATGTGAATACATGTGCATTTTAATTGGAAGCAATCCGCAATGGGAGATATAATCCTCCGCCGGCTAGTTTTCTGCAACGACTCGATGCACAATTTTCGATTTTTTTGCAGCCTAGCCGGGGGAGCAAGGTTTATTATTCTATCATCACAAGGACCATAAGAATGTGGATAGTTTATTCTCGCAGAACTGGTGCCGAGATGGAAATGAACCAGTCCCCGCATCATAGCCCGCGGCCATCAAATCCCGCGATCGTCCCATATAAAAATTATATAACGAAAACTGCCAATATTTTATTAAATATTTTATTATATTATTTTTATGGCTCAAGTGTGTCAAAGTTTTTCTCGACCTAATGACAGTGATGATATCAACCAGCTGATGGATAGCCTTCGCTGTTCCATTATCTAATGATGCCGACCATACTAATGCCGCCATCAATAATTACGGCAATGGTGTTGCCGCGACATTATCGTATGCATCATCAAAAATAATCGCAGAAGGCTGTCGCCATTTTAGTTTGGATTCAATCGTCGATCTTTTATAAGGGCCCGTCGTTGCACGTTAGAGTCGTAAAACTCTAACTTAAATAAGCTGTAAAATGGCCGGCCCTACGCTTTGTCGAGGCTCGTAAAAGAAAATGCATAATTCGTTTGACAAGGCGTGAGAGTTTTGAGAGGCGAAGAACGATCGGGTCGACACACGATATTGTGAAATTTCGTATCGGACCTGTGAGAAAAAACATATTCATGAGAGCGGATCCTTTATGCTGTCGAGGGATTCAACAATAAAAAACATAAATAAATAAACAGTAATTGTTACATAAATAATTAGAACGCATCCATTTTGAATCGCAACGAAGGCGGTCATGTTTTTTATCTTATACAAATCGCGTTCAATGGGGCAACTTTGCCCGTTTTCATAAAATGGTAATAGTTGTTTTACTAATCGCATTACAGTATTTTTTTCAATCAATCGATTATAGAAATATTCCGCATACAAAATCAGATACAATAACGTTATATGAGTGGGTCATTGTTGCGTTATGTGAACGATTCTCATTAGTTAAATATAAATACAAGTGCAAGATAATTGACGACGGCTAATGGGTTAATGCCTGCTTTTGATACATCGTGGCTCTAATAAATTGCCGCAATAAAAAAATTAGCATGGCGCAAACATTCCGCATTGAATGAAAATGCGAATCATAAATTTGTGAGATTCACGATCAAGGACGGTTGATGAAATACTTTAGACCGGGAGAGGCCAATCTATGGCGGATGCGTCAAGCGTGGCGCATCGGAAGATTAGAGGTGGCGCATTTCAACTTGACATTCAGGAGTCATTGCATTGTAAAACAAGAGGATCAGACATAATTAAAAAAATAAAATCATGTATAGAAAACCTAAAATTAAATCAGTTTGTATACTGACGGAGGTCCGTCAGTAGACACTGACAACTTTTTGATTTTTTTTAATCGTCCTATTAATCACTGCATTATACACCAAGAGACTCTCACTGTATTACCGGTTGTGAACTTTGTGAAAAAAATAAAATTCAGAGAATATTGTGAGTTGTAAGATTTGGAGTATGTGAACTTGTCCTTTTGATTTGATTTGACAATTTGAGTTGATTTTAATAGCCATCTCAATGTTTTAAATTAAAAATACAATTAGTAAATAGTATCAATTAATTTATAATTTAATTAAAACTGTTCATCTCTCCGTTAAAAAATCAGGATTTAAGTCCATTTCCAAAATTGAAAGATCAGAATAAATGTGGTGGATTTATTATATTAAAATATACCCCATCGGCACGACTAGGTTACCGAATAATTAATTCATTTAAATATATTGATATTAAAAACATATTTTTATTAAAAAAAAAGGTATTAAGGATATTCCTGGACTCCTAGCTAACAGAGAGAACAGACTACACCAAGTTTCACCAAGATCTTGATTTTGGTGCTACATCTCGCACAAAACTCTCTCTTCTATCATATCCAATAATTATGGTACGGAGCTATCTTCACTAAACAAGACTCCCCGGTAAGTAGTACCATCTACACCAGGATTCACTACCTCGTTCAAGTGATTATCTCTCACTATTGAAGATTGATGCTCCAATATATAAGTTAAACCGTAAAATAATATCAATTTTTTGTTGTGGCGTTTTTATATCAGTTTATTAACGGGTACCGTAAAGTAAACAGGTAAAATTTGGTAAAATCATTTTGCAGCTCTACGTGTCTATATTTACTATTTTTTTTCCTTAGGAAATATGCCAAGGCCAGAGATCGAGGGAACCCATTTACGATTTTTTATGCTATTTTTATTCGATAAGGGATTGAAGTCAAAATAAGCTACGGAGACCATTAGCAAAATTTATTGAGACATTTTAAAACATCGAAAATGTCTTCGATGAAGTGTTGATAGAGAATTAAACGATTAATCAAAAATACTTGCAAATCCATAAAGGAATTGTCACAAGATCTCAAGTATAAAACCATTTGATAAAAATAGTCAAGGATTTGGGCACCGCACAAACTTTCGCCACAACACTTGAATAACTAATAACCATCTGTTGGTCGATCTTGTTTTAGGTATGAGACCGATACAACAAACTAAAGAAAAACAATGAATTTCTTCAAATCGAGTATCACATTCAACCCTTCGACCATCATTAACCTTAAAATATATACTTCTTTGCGTTTGGTGAGATATTTTGGGCATAATTCGTTATGAATTATTGAAATCTGAACAAATAGTTACAGCCGAAGTTTATTCAGCACAAATAGAAAGATTGAAAGCGAAACTGTTAATAAAGCGATCAATTTTTGTAAATAACTAAAGAGTTACACATACTGCAAGAATCACACAGGAAAAATCAGTAAGTTTTAGCAGGGGTAAGCAACCCGCGACCCGCCACGCTTTCTCGTGCGGCCCTTTAAAGATTTTACATTTTGACTGAAAGCGATCATTGATCGAGATTAAATGATGTACGGTTAGAAAACTCCGTGCGAGTTGTGTCGTCTATATCTGCAAATATATACGGTAATCCCCCCGATAACGCGAAAGTTAGGACCACGTTATTAGAACAACGTGTTATCGGGATAATGAAGCACATACCTAATTTAGGGCTATGGGTATTTCGCAAAAAAATACAAATCTGTCAAAACTAAAATCAAAGTAAAAAGAAATTATGAATCTTAACATTCGCCCTCTAATAATGCGCTCGCGTTATTAGAGGGGCTGTCGCGATTTTTTTTGAAATTCGCGATATCGAAAGACACGTATTGCGGGGATTACTGTATCAATTAATGGCAAAGAAGCAATGCCAAATTTGTCATTAACCTAGCGTATATTTGGGACTTTTACTCTTATTTTTCTCGAATAATTCTTTTAATGTGAATCCTACATATTCTAAACTATTCGTATTCTTATAAATATTATAAATAATAGTTTACTTTATTGTCCGCAATTGCGAAAAAAATAAAAACAACAATATTCACTTTTGTAGCCACATGTTTTTTCTCGCTCGCATCCATAACGATGTGTCAAATGCGAGTGAAACGTATACTAGTGACTCGTGCCACGAAAATTCGGCGGTCGTCTATCAGTGGCATGTCCTCAGTGTGCGGTGGGACATTGTCGAGTGCACGTGCCCATTTACCAGTCATATTGATTAGTTTAAAAATACAAAATATCGACTAAATTTTGAAGCATATCATAAATAACTATTTAACTTGACTTGAAATGCTTGGATCTATTTTCCCTTATAAATAGACCCCTTCGGACAACGCGGTTGCTTTCGACCTACCGTCACGGATCGGTTAAAAGAGCAGCATCAGTAAAATATTTTATTAATAAAAATATGTATATGTATAAATATAAACGTTAATTTATGAGATCGAACTGCACAGTATTTATTCCAAACGAGAATAACAGATCTTTTGCAAAAGTTATGGGCATATAATTCAAGATGCTATTGAAAAACTCTGCTAATATTTTAATAAACAGGAAATCCTTCTAAACCACGGTATCGTCGGATTTGTCATCGGTTTGTTATATAATCGCTAAGAATTCATAGCGACATCCTTGATGGCTCCGATTGCGGATCGATCAAAATTGCATCGGATGATGCAACGGAGAATTTTCAATGCGGGACCGTGCGAACGTGCGACAAGCAGAACAAAGGACCGCTAGATATCATGCAGGCATTAGCGATCTACTAAATGGTCAACGGCAACAACAACAATTTTCTGCATTCCTCGAGGCTCCGGCTTGACCCGCGAGCCGAGGGCCGCCGCAGATCCTCCGCAACTTCCGCAAATCGGTTTCAAAATCAGATCAAATCGGCGGATTCGATCCCACGACCCCACTCTCTCTCGACAATCGCGTTTAACCGTTCCCGTTCAAAGACATTGTCGCCTCGGGAACCGTTCACATCTTGCGTAATTGTGCGTAATGATGATTCGAGATTGATGCGACGCCATTGTCACCACACCAAAATAATGATTCGTGTTTACTTAGACATGGCGAATGTGTGAATCTGTACCGAACGTAGCGGGATCCGGCCACATCATTAGCCATTTAATTCACGATACAAAATACAAATAAATACGTTGCAGTGATTCAGACGAATTTTTTCTGCAGCGCGCTCAATTAAATAAAATTAAAATGAACCGATATAAGCTATTTATGTCATAAAAAAAATTGTATATCGTATGCATTCTTACTTTCGGCTGCATGAGCAATAAAAAACGCTAACGGTCAGTATTAATTAATCAATAATCCCGAACGCGTCATAAATAGACAATTTAGAATAATCATCATCAACAGCACAAAATATCAGATATTACCTTGAAATAATAAAATTATTGACCATGAAAAAGTGCATTATGTCATGAGGAGTTTTTTTTTACTTCATTTGCGGAGACATAAAATCTGCATTAAATTTTTATAATAATTACGAGGCAAAGGTCTACCTCTCTTGCAAATATATATATATATGTTTTTTTCATAAACGCGTAGTTTACAGTTATTAACTTACTGTGACGGTGAATAATGTGTTACCTGAAACAATAAAAAATAAAATATTATTATTTAATAGTCACAAAGTCTAACTAATCTTTACACAATTAATACATTAACAAAAATTAAGACGCGGATTAGTTCCCACGTCGTTTTTCCATTATATTCGCAATATCGCCTGATGTATTATTATTATTTTTTTGGCGAACGACACTGAACTTGTAACATAATCTGTTTTCCAGTGGCCAAGTGCAAATTGTGGGATCCGCACTTACGACATTGCTCTCTCGCTCGCCTCTCGAATCCGCCAACAGGTGTTTGTTTAATTAGAAATACTATAAGTTACGGTTAATAATTTTGTTCGACATATGGCCGATGATGCACCATCGCTCATTATGAAACATTTCCATTTCATAACAGTTCAAAGTTGTTGGTTCTTGAATAAAAACGGTTTCTTTTTTCAAAACGAGAGACCCGTGACCCAGGCCAGTCACCCGACGCACTCTACGCAATTTGCACGCACTTAGACAAATCTGTCAAAACAACAATCAAACGACTACAAATTATAGCAATCTATAGAGATGAACATATTTGATAGAAAATATGTTGCATTGCATGACATAGTTTATCAAAAATAAATATAGTCATCGTGTTGTATATTTTTTATCCGAAATAATGATATAAATATGTGCAGGAAGTGTTATTTTTTTCCATCTAAGGTTTGCATATTTTTTATGGCAATTATTGTACTAAATTTAAATTTTTCCACACCCAGAACAATTTGCCATGGACGATATTCATATTAACCCCCTGTGTGATTTGCCCGAATACAACTCGAGTAGGTATTTTGCTGACACAGTGATTTGCCCGAACTGGATTCGGGCACATCGTACACGAAACTTTTTATAGTGATTTGCCCGAATTCAGCTCGGGTCATTCCCCACCAGTCTGGGGAGCATCGCGCGTTGAGTGACGTTTCGTATTTGATCTTTCGAGAACAATTACCCACTTTTTTCCAAGAGGTTGACCACAGAAGTGATTAACTAGCTAATTGTCGGTTTAGCTATTTTAGCAATGTTGACAAAATATCGTTCTTTCATATTTATAAGATAAATAAACCAAGTCCAGCGAGCCACGTCCGCACGAATACGGAAGCTGAAGCATCATAATTGTGTTGTGCTCGATTCATAGATTTTATTAGTTACACATACATATATATGACCATAATTCAAGTGGTATACAAAAAGCATAGTATCAATTTTAAATAAAAAATACACTCGAGGCAGATTGATTTCACGCACTGCGATTTTTTTGCTAATATGTTGGCCTATATATCGTGGCAATGATTTTTTGGCGTCTGTTTATGGCTATTGCATTCCTGGATATTGTAAAACGCTATTTTCCATGACCACGACTTATCAAAGAGGGGCACAGGAGGGGCTGCTGCAATATTAGGGGCCTCAACTTGACAAATCAATTTATTTAAAACTAACATAAAGACAATCGGAATAAATCCACTGGTATTTTCTGTGCTTATTTTAAATTATACACGTAACGTAAAATTGTTTTGAACTATGACGTTGGAATAAAGCTGTACAAAAACTAAGGATATAGTCATCATCTATTGTCACTGACAATACACGTGGGCTAACATAATTCAGTCAACTCTCCTTAGCGCTCCCCACTATAGAGCGGTGAGTGCGACAGTCACTTCTATAGTGCCTAATTCTAGACTAAAGCTAAATTTGCAAGGTCAAATTACACCTTTCGTAACATAGAACAAAATAATTTAAAATATGTGAATTACCCCGGGCGAGTTCTATAGTCTGGTCCCTATCTTGACGCTATAGAAGGCTTGTCTGTGTTATTAATAGTGATAATATTTTTTATTGACAATTTTTAGGTTCCGCTCTAATTTCTTAATTATTTTACAATTGACAACAATGAAATCCTTGTCTTATATACAAAATCGAATGCAGTAAATTTACGAAACATATCTGTTGTACAAATGTTTTGTAGTAGTAGAAATACTCATACAGACAGCCCTCCTATAACGAAGAAAACGCGATCACGTTATAGAAAACCTACGTAGTAGAAGCCAAAAGTATTCATACAAAATTTGGGAAGAGGGCTTTTCAAATTTATTTCGTAAATTAAACGAATTCAATACATCGTCAAAAGTCATTTCGTTTTTTTCCCAAGAGAGGACTTAATTGTATGGTTTCACAGCCAACTTCAAACTTAAGCTTCATAACCATTGTATATTTTGACAGTTGATATAGTAAGCCTTGTTTGTGAAAAAGTTCGATTGATTCTACACAGTAGTTTTTCGTTGGTACCCTTTCAAATTTGGAAAATGAAAAGCAGCATTTTCGTCTTATTTTACTATCGATAAGGTAAAAATGCTGTTCAAGCAAGAAAAAAATATCCGATGTGTATTAAGAAGATGTATTGAAAGAACGCCAGTGCCAAGCCTGGTTTGCAAAATTATGATGTTGAAGATGCATTACGTTCTAGAAGGCCAGTTGAAGCTGATGAAGACACAATAAAGACATTAATTGATACAAACCGGCGAATAACACTCATGAAATCGCTGAGAGATTAAATTTATCAAATTTGACAGTTCATGATCATTTGAAACGTCTAGGTTAAATCTGAAAGCTCGACATATGGGTTCCTCATGTTCTTATGGAAAGAGATGTGTGCCGTCGCATTGACGTCTGTGATTTGCTTCTCAAACATCAAGAAAATGATCCATTTTTGAAGCGCATCATCACTGGGGGCGAAATAGGTTGTACAACAATGTTAAACGCAAGAGATCATGGAGTAAAAAAGATGAACCGGCTCAAAGCGCTTGGAAAGGCGATATTCATAAAAAAAAGGTGATGCTATCTGTTTGGTGGGATTTCAAAGGAATCGTTTTAGCTTCTACCGGACAACACAACGATCAATCCTGAAGTGTACTGTCATCAGATGGACAAATTGAATGATTCACTTAAACAGTAAAGGTCAGAATTGATCAATAGAAAATGTAGTGTTCCAAGATAATGCGAGACCTCATACAAGTTTGTTAACTCGCCAAAAGCTTTTACAGCTTGGATGGGATATACTGCCACATCCACCATATTCTTCAGATCTGACACCTTCTGATTATTATTTGTTCCGGTCTCTACAATTTTTTTAGATTGTAAAACCTTTACTTAAAATGAGGAGGTCAAAAATCACCTGGATCAGTTTTTTGCCAGCAAAGAACAAAATTGTATGAGCGTGGAATCATGCTACTGCCAGAAAGATGGCAAAAGGTATAATTAAATCTATTGAAAATACATACGTTCATACGATTAAATAAATAATTATATAATGACAGTGATAAAAAAAAAAGTATTATAGTGTGATTGCATATTGCTCATTTAATGGCTCAATTAGATCGGCGTGACAATGAATAAATAATGTCTGAAGTGCAAATCTAGCGTTACTCATAGAATTGTAAATCGAATCACATTGTAAATCTAGAACAGATCATCATACCGTATGCCGTATATGAAAATGTACGTATTTTTAATGAAAATCATGAAAATTCGATTCATTTCGTAAAACAGCATTTTCACTTTTGAAACGATCGAAACGGTATCGGATCAATTACACAAAATTGCAGCGTGCATCGCCTCCATTTCGCGCGCACAATGGAATTGGCGGATCCAAAACCGTTTCGTGTGATACATTTTATTATTATATTTATTGTTGCGATTGGCCACGGCCGCGGGACTGCATCCAAGCATCGATGCGAGGGTATCGATGCTCGGGGTCAAAGGGACACGATCGTGACCCCGCCACAATGGTGGCCGCCGCTCGCAATCAATCCTGGCGATCGTTTCTGCCAGGATATTTATGACCGACGTGACGATTTGATTAGATTTCCAGAGCCTTTTCGAATTGCACTTCCTGTTGAGTGCAATTGCGCTCGGGCTCTGACTGACCCGCACGATCTGTCATGTCGGATTCTGCCAATGCGGAAGAAGACACCGACAGTCTTAACCAAAATACGAATAAGTACTATTGATTTCGAATTAAAAAAACCGAGATATCATGATGCAACTAACACCGTGATAAAACTTAAGGTCAAATTTAAGTATAATTTATCTTAATTCCACAAAAAATCATCATTATACCTATCACATACAGTGAAGTCATTTATAATGACGAAGAAGAGAGCAGATGATCGCAAACGCAGATAAATCCAAGTAAGAATGAATAAAAAATATTAAACAATTCTACCATCGATACGGAATTTTTAAATTGGCGCCGACAATTCCGCCCCGACAAATTATAAACACCGACATTTGCGCGCACAACAAACATCGCCGTATCCATTCCGAAAAAAAATATTATCTATAAACACAACGTTGTTGAACGCATCCACCGTTTTAAATTCCAATACTTTTTCACTTTTAATTTATATTAATAAATAATAATTGAAATAATATTCCAAGCGCTGCAAAATTTTTCTCTTGTTAAAATATATTCACAGAGTTCACGCAGGTATGGAAATCCATGTCTTATACTCGAAATGTTAGAGATTGTTACAATTAAATATAAATAAATTATTAAAGATGCATTTATTCAAAGTAAATTAAACTTAAAGTTTCTCATGTCTCGAATAATTTTCGAGCACGATTAAAAGCAAGGCAAATATTCAGAAAGTAGTAACTATTATGAATTTTTAGTTATCCATTTGTTGTTTTAACATCGAATGATTTTTTCTTTTTTTTCTTTACAAAGACAAAATAAATTCGATATTCTCCAATGTCATCATCATCATCATCATGTCAGCCACGAGACATACAATCGATGAGTCTATAGGCCTTACCAGACTCTCGAATGGCAGTCAAAGCCAAAAAAACCTGGGTATCATACGTGACGTGAGGGCATCCCCTTTGTTTCCATACCGCGGTGGCCCAACCCATCTTCGTATGGTGTATGGGGTTTTTTTTTATAAAGAGTAGCCTCGCTTGTCTATTGCTAACATTTGACGTATATCTTCTAACGCGGTACTTTTCTTTATTAAATACAAGTTTAAATCGTAGTCATTAATGTTAATCGCGGCACTTTGTAGATCCGATTCGTGTGCGCATGAGTGTCTAGCGCATCGCGTTGAAGGCGTTAACGGTTTTAAATCCTAAAGCATACTTACTCTGAGAGATTAGTTCACTCTATCTAATAATATGTCTTTGTTATCTACCATTTTGTTGAGTAGGCAAATTTTCTCGAAAACTTCATGAAAATTTTTAAAATTAATTGAATTATCGAATTTTTTATATAAAATTAATTGCACAAAAAATATCGCGCAATCGTCGCTGTTCACTATACTCGGGGCGCAATCGTCGACACCGATTCGCATCCCTCTGAATTGTCAATTCACTATATAAATGAGATGATTTTATTCAACAATTGCCAATTTTAATTAAACAACTGATCAAAATTCGATCACTGTTAATCGAGACGCAGATAATCGGCACCGTTCTGTTGTTCAATTATTATTTTCGCATTGTCGAATAACCATTCTCATTGACCAAGAATCCATTATCTTATTATTCTGCAGTTGATTGACTAAAACCGTTGTCTTCACCTCGAACTGGGTCGCAGAATAGATAATTTAAGAGCAAATTTTAATCGAAAAACACATGTTTGCAATAGATAAATATTAAAAAAAAAATAATATACTCCATATACTTTACGAACGCGCATATGCGACTACATAATATACGCAATGGGTTGTTCACCTCTAAGCATTAACAACAAATATATACAAAGTGATAATGGATACTTGACCATGAAACGAACGAATCATCCATATAGGAAGCGTTGGCTTCTAATTATTGCCAATGACTGATTTCCATACAGAGAATCATCCGAGAAAAAAAGCATTAAACTGTAAATTAAGCTTAATCCTTTCATAATAAAATTATGAGCGATTCAAATCGCACGCTTAAAAAACGAAATTTAATAACTGGACATTCGTTTATGCAAATTTTCGTTAATAATATTTTTTTCACATGTGATGTAATATAATTTAAGAGTGTTTGCTTTCATTGAAGTTAATTAAAGAACTTATAGGAAAACAACGATGACATTGACTGAAATATTTGTTTAATAAATTATTGCGTCATAATTAACATATTGATTTAATGGAAAGTTGGATATTAACTATTTTTTATTACGAAATATTTTTTAGCGTTATAATTGGATTCGAATGTACGCGGCGTTTAAAATAATCCTCCAATTAAATTAGAGAAGATTCCCATCATGCAACACTTCTCGCAATCAATCAATGCTGGTACAAAGTTGAGCAGCAGCCGGTAAAGCCCCTCCTTTTGAGCGGCACCCGGCGAAGCGGCAGCGCTGTGGGCTACCACCGAGAGATAACATTTTTTACAGACGTCTTCCATCAATCTTCATCCGCGGTATAGAACTAACGAGGTCGCACGTCTTCGTCTGACCTCGTCGAGGTGAAGGTCTGGCCGCCCGAAACCGAGAATTTGGAGCAAAAAGCACCTGTATCGGTGACCAATTAAAGCATAAGTGCTGCGCAGAATAGGAAGTCGGAGATGATTATCGATCGTGACCTTGGAGACCTTGCCGAAGAACTCGACATCGATCAATAACTATTCTCAGTTAATTAGGTACCAGTCTGTGCATGCACTGTTCTAATCTAAGTAGAGCACGGCTCTCTCTACCCTGCAGTAAATGCGATAAGCATAAATGGCATAATAACGAAGATGGATATTGCACGTTGCAGTAACGGTAAATGCAACGGCCATTGTGTACTGATTGTTTTACATTGCCAGTACATGCATATATACATCAGGGCATTGGGAAATAGTAAATAAATGAGAAAAAAAACCTAGTATGACTCTAGAATTAAATTTAAGACATAACAATGTTTTCAAGATTTTTTTTATTATATAACAAATATGCAGATAGAACCAGTTTAACCAAAACTGGGCGTGGTAAGTAATTGGATAGATGACTTTTATGACCTGGGTGTATCTACATGTGTATAGATCCCATGAGTATAAATATAATATTGTCTAGAACAGCGTTTTCCAAATAGTTAGACGCACATTTTTGCAAGGATCATTAACGATTTTTTTTTAAAAGTATCCAAACAGTAAAACGCTCACTTAAAAATATAAACCTCTTTAAATTACCAGAGTCTGAGAAATTTAAATACAACGAATTCTTTTATTACGCGTAATTTTCATTGATTATTCCGTATTGAGCAAGGTCATTCAAATTACTTAATTAAATTAAAAACTCCCCTTTTCAAATTTTTAATGAGTGCCTTTGGTTTGACGTGCTACCGATTTTTTCGTTATAGGAGAGCTGACTGTAGGTGTTTATTAGAAATTAAAATGATCCCAACTTAGTTCGCAATAGTGGTGATGAAGGAGTTGATCCAGTAACTTTAATTTCAATTAAAAAAGGTTTTCAAATGACTTATTTATTTGACTACGATGGATTCACTAATATAAAGATTCGAAATATGCAAGGGGAATGAGTCTCTCAAACTTATATGCTCCCCAGTGTCAAACCACGACACTGGTTGATTTTAATATTATTTCAGTTGGATTAAAATTTATATTATTTGCTTATTATTATTTATTCTACTCATAATAGAAGGCATTCGATTTGTTGATTTTTAGTAATGAACCCCACTATTTTTACGTGTGATTGGAACGTATCTCTCGTGTAAAAAGATAAGTCATTTTAAATTCTATCCCTAAAATGATTAAATTATCATTGATCCTAAAAACAATGAGAATGTAGAGAAAATTAATAATTTATCCAATATTATTCCAAGAATAAAAATAGTTATTCATGATATGCTTTGAAATTTGGTCGATATTTTGAATTTTTCTACTAATCAATATGATGCGTAAATAACACACATCGGTGATGTCCCGCCGCAGACTGAGGACACGCTACCGGTAGATTAGTCGCCAAATTTTTGCGGCACGTGTCACTAGTATACGTTTCAATTGCACTTGGCACGTCGTACCGGATGCGAGCGAGAAAAAACATCGCGCCCATGGCTACAAAAGTATATACATATAGGTAATTGTCAATCTAAATAAGATATTAGGTTGAAAAATTCACGGGGTCACAGCGTTCCAAGCTTTAGAAGCTTAGGATTCAAAGGGTTAAGGAAATTGTTTATGTTTAGAAAATTGATATAAGCCGAATATAAAAATAATCTAACCCTAAATATTTGTATAATATGTTTACAAATAAATCCATTGTTCAAATTCTAGAATAACAAAACCTCTAATTATTTTTTTAATTAAAAAAAAATGTAAAAATTACTTGCTTTGTAAATTATATTACCAATAACAATTATAATTTCCATATAATACAAAAACGCCATATTTTTATTAAAATAAGCTTTTCTGTAAAGAATATGATTAAATCTAAAATAGAGGACAATTTTTGTCTCAAATTTAGCCGTGTAAATTATAATTCATATTTATTTATTAAGTTTAGATTCAAGTGTTGAGATAAAAAAAATTACTAGAAATTCACATAATAAAACTCGTTTAATAATTCAATTGTAAAAAATATGTCCAGGTATTTATTTAACATAATACCAACGTTTCCGCAGAATTAAAATATCGTAACACCAGTAAGCTGATATTTTATTTTATAGCGAATCGACGTCATATCGTAAAATATTATGACAAATTACGAATCGTTTAATGCCAATTTATTAGCAATAATTTAAGAGAACGCTCGATAAAAATTGCATTCACGCTTTTTTTGCATCGGAAAATATCGTTAAAAATTAATTATGCGACGAACAAAACGCAGATCGACGCCATATTGCATATGCATCGTGTTAATCTGAGATCGTGCGCACTTCCGGTCGGTATATAATGTTGTTGATTTTTTCGTAAAAAAGGATCTTGACCTTATTTTGTACGATGGGTCCAATGTCAATGTCGGCGTTGCGGAATGAGAGCAACGCTCGCCGGTCCTTTCACCGACCAGCTATGACCCAAATGACGAAGAAGTTCAATAGCAATGCGGAGGCCGAGCGAGCCGCTCTTCTAACCCGGAAGATTGCGAACGCGGCTCTGCATTATCGAAGCTGCAGAATTCGAAACTGTTTGAGATGTCGAGCGTTTCGGCGCTGATTGGCTCCTGCGCTTCTCGAAGACGTCGGCCTGCTAATTACGAGTCGGTGGCAAATTCGTCTGCAGAGCCAGGGACCGCATAACAAAGCATCCGAGTGGTGGCCAGGCCGGAATGTGGATCCCGACCGGCCCCGGACTATTCCAGCGAGCCAGCGGGCATATCTGCCGGTGCCGTCTTCATTTGTATCCAAAAACGACCGATAATTCAACGAATTTAATTAACAATGACTCTCGAAGGATCATCTGACAAAAAAGTGCATATCGTATCGATCAATCTTTAATAAGATATGCAGACGATTGCAACGGAATCGAGATTAACACAAGAATATCAGCGCCGATAACATATTAATGAAAAAATGTGAGAATGCAGACAAAGAGCCATCCGCAAATGTAGCCGAGATTATTGGCATAACTACAGAATTTTTACTGGGAACGACCGAGGGACCACCTGGTCGCCGTACGAGAGGTCCACCGACTCGACATTTTGAATGACTTTTTTCATCGTCTTTTGAGCCACATCTTAAATAATAATTCTGCATAAAACAAGTTGCGTTGTGTTACAGCACAACAATGGGTGGCCGAGACCGCACGAGCTCGTAAAATTGTTATTGACCTCTGCGGCAATAAATACACACACGGGAACATTACCGGCTGCAATTACAAAAAAGGCAACAACAAAAAAAAAACATTTTCAATGTCAATCAACTCTCTTCTGATGACAACAGTCATGCGCAATTATTCCTTTCGTTTTTTTTTCACGGGCGTGTTTCGAGCCGCTGATTGCAGGGCTACAGCTCTACGCCTGGCTGCCGTCATTATGTGCTTCCTTTGTTTCTGCAGACGGCTGCCGAAGACACGACGAGTGCGACAGTCGCGGCAAAAACATGTAATATAGTCCAGAAGAGAGGCAATGAACCGCGACATGGTAATGTCCACAAATGACCCCGATAAATGGACCATATTAAGCCGCCTGCCTCTACGACAAATAATGATTATGATGATGATGAAGATGTGAGGCAATTTGCCGTTTGAATGTGCAAAAATTTTCAATTTGAATGCTTAGGGTCCGATATGTTTTTGAGTGGTTTCGAACGGGACCCAAACACGCACTCGGCTGAAAGCCCCATGATGATATTATTCTTTGAACAAACATTTCACGAGTCACGAAGACAACACAATTGCATACGTCGGAGGAAAAAAAACCCAATGCTAAAATATTTTTAGATAATAATATTTACCTAGAAACGGCGCAACGTGCAAATCAACCTTAAGCACGAATGATATTTTATCTAAATATTAGTCGGACTAACAATAAATTCCTCATTTTAATTATTTTATAACTTGACTCAAAACTTTAACTCAAAAAATTCTTAAACGTCAAACAAAGCAGTATACATATGTCTTCTGTCTTATGTTCTGATAAATTTATATTACTTAATTTAAATCTTATTTGCGTGCTGTTAATAATTGACTATAAATTTCGGTAATAGCTTTAATGACCTCCGTGACAAATAAAACCTTGATTAAAAAAATGCAGTATACAACGCCAGTATTCATAAGTATGTTTATCTTCAGTTTATGGGTTATATATCTTATAACTTCACAATAAAATCAAAAATATTAAAGAAACATTAAAGTTTGGACAAAAACTAAACTTAAACATTCATTTTAAAAATACAATATAACGCAGAGATATGGATCACGCTATAGAAGACTAGACAAAAGCATTGGCCTTACAAAATATGTAATTTGACGTTGAAAATTGTACGCTTTTTATAGAACGGCGTTCTAAAGGGGAGCACTATAAGAGGGAATGTCGTGCACGCTATAGAAAACCGCTCTATAGCAGGGTTGATTAAACTAAATTTTTATCTTAACCTGAAAATATATTAAATTATCTGGGCAGATCAAAATGTGAGTATTTATTATACAAAAACTCATGTTTTTTTTTAAATAAATTAAAGAATAATTCAGGAGTCATTGTCAATAGGTTAAAAAATAGATAGATTGGAGACAGATTTTTTTCTTTAAATCAGGGATGTAGAAAAAATTAATCATCGTCGTATATCTGCGAATCTAAATTCTTTTCCAGAATCTAAATAAATATACGTTGACAACTGATTAACATTAAAGATTATTGGATAATGTAAACGTAAATACAAAATCCAATAATTAAAATACTTTCTATCATTTTAGGATTGTTTTAGATATACAGAAATACAGTCAACTTTTGCGAAAAAATACCATGATATAGAAACCCGCCCTATAGAAGACTAGGCACCCATACAAAATAATTAATATAAATAATACTACGTAAATTTAACAAAATCAATGCAACAAACATAACAACCAAAGGATATTCACATTTATTTCGCGCGTAATATAATTCGACCTTGAAAATTTAGCATTTCGTAGAAAAAGTTAAGAGCGTTATAGAAGGGTTAATTATATCTACTTAAATTCAAATAGGATTCTATACAGATTATAAAATTACTCTGTTTTAAATTTTCCATAAATAAAAACGAAAGAATAATTTATATCTTCGCTACAATTTTATAATAAATATATTCAAAGGTTATTACTTAATTAATTAAATACTAACATTTCGAGAGTAGCAAAAATATATATTTAAATGTAATATAAATAGAGATACAGTTGAAATCAATTAACACAGTTAAAAATATATCTAATTAACCAATACAAATATGGATGATTGTATATTGTCATTAGCTCTATCGTATATTAATCGATTTGAGAATAACTGGATTACGTATAATTATAATAATAATTAAGACTTTTATTCAAAAATCAATTAGATATAAGTTTATGGCGTAAAGTAGATACGTAAACGCTATTTTTTTATATTTATAAATAATTAATAATTAATTCGGGCAGTGTTTAAAATGGCATTTGCCAAAATCATTATGCCATGCCTGTCCACATGCCGGCAACGATGATGATACAATAAAGCTCGTGCAATGTCAATTATCCGAGCAATGTCACCGTGTCCAAAAAAAGGAACGCTTTGACGAAAACACGGGACGACTTTGGTTCGATAGTTTCTCGAAAGAAAAAAAAAGAAAAATTCACGCATCTCACAAATTACACTTTTGTTAAAATATTTACATTTGAAAAGACACGTAATCTTTCTTGGACAATGTCCGCTAAAAATTTTTCCGCAACAATGGCTCTTTTGTTGGGCGTGAATCACATGCGATCACGTGACTCAATGCCGAATTTTCGCCGGGCCGAATTTCGTCGGCAGGAAATGCGTCCCGGATGGGAATTATCTAGATGCATCGTGAATTCTTGAACACAAGGTAGATGACCCATCTCATTAAGTATGTACGGACATACGTTGTATTCGCAAAGCGGCGGATAGTCTTCTTCCATTCTTCTTATTCCATGCATTCTGTGCAGATTAATTAATTAATAAACAATTAATTCTATCACGGCATCTAGACCATATAACCCTAATTGAGTCGTCAGCATATTCGCAACCGCACCATAAAAAATACCAAATTTCTCTCTCGAATAAATTGATACGGCACGCGTAATTCAAAGAGGCAGCGAGTGTGAAGGCTGCCTGAGTGGTCTCTGACAAGGCTGTCAGTCAATACCGCCGAATTGTAATCTTCAACGATTGTTATTCCACAAATAGTTGTGTAAACAGTGTAATGCTCCTCAAATATATACATGTACTCGATGAGCATGTTCAAGGGTAACTTTGTCCGAAAACCTTGGTATGCTGGACACGTACAAATAATTGCAGTCTTCTTATATAACTACCGCATAATATAGCAGTGATTAAAAAATATTTGGTACCGGTGGAGAGTCCTCCATGTCTAAGAATGCCGATCTTGAATTTATCGACTCGATTATTTATTGCGTCGACGTAATAAATTATAAAAACATATATGCGGACGAATAATGCATTCCAATTAAAAAAATATATAAATCAAATGTATCTACATGGCATTAAAGACGTTATTCTAAGAAAGAAATATATACACTCGGTTCTTTTTATGCACTGAGGATACGTTCTGAATATTACGTGCGAAACAAGATAAGAAACACACAACCAATAAATAAAAAAAACTATCATAGATTTTAATTTAATGCTGATTTTTATTCTCCCTTCATTTTGACAATTTTTTTTAAATTTTCGATTGATTCCAAGCCGCTGGCAAGAATAATATGCAGTCTTTAAGGAATATTGTTGTTATTATTTTAATGCTTTTTGGATCTAACACGCAAAAAGATATCAAACGAGCATTTTTATAAAAACGTCTTCAACAAAAAATCGGTGTAAAAAATGATCCATTTTCTTGAACCTTCAAAACTGTCTAAAGAAAAATCGAGGGTAATTTTTTTATTATTGAATAATATGAAATGATCTTTAAATATGAAACACAAAGAAAATGCCAAAACTTTTATGCAGAAAACCAAAATCACTACCAATTATAATGAATGTTGCAATAAATTGCATTTCTTTCTGTATTTCAACCATTTTAATGAGAATACAAAATCATAAAAATATTCTTACATCTACGGATATAATTAATACCGTCAAAAATTAAAAAGAGATCGGAAATAAAAAGGTTTAACCAACTTTTGCATGATGTTCCAATATTGGAACATTTTGTTTTTTATCACCACTCCAATATCCATTGACGAATATAAATTTATTTTTAATCAGTCGATAGCTGATAAGCATGAACAGCGACTGGTGCAGTAATTTTTCAAGCTTGAACTTGTGGGAGAGTGCAGTATTTTTTTAAAAGCATATTTTTCATTCGACAAGAAATGTCATTTGACAAGTAGGTTTAGTCAACTTTTTTGTCATATTAATTACCATTTATCATTGTTATAGGTTTTATTTTTCAATTATATTTAAACAAACTGTTTCTCTAATTTTCTAACCTTTAAATCCAGTGTTCCGATTTTGTAAATTTTTCAAAAAACTGTGTAAAACCAATACTAATGTATAGAAAAGAAAATATCTCGTTTTGTGTCATACATCCCCATCTTTAACATGAATTTTGAGAAAATAATTCTGGTAAATATGAGCTAAACTCGTGAAAATGTGTAGAATAAATGAAAATCTTCTCGAATAAATATTGATTGGTGAAAAATATTTTCCCACACTTAATCTAGTCAAACTGAAACTAAAACTAGTTAAAGCTTAATCTAATAAAACTAAAGCTAAAACCAGTCAAACAGACGCTAAAACATTTCAATTAAAATAAAGTAATTTATCGCAACCAAATTTAAAAAAAAAAAATTTAATATCATCGTGGACAAAAAACACTTTTCAGAATATACAGAATTTTCTACATAATAATCTACAGCAATGATTTGGTTCTTCAATGAATTTAGGGAGTTACTGGACTCACACAGACAGACACAGAGGAAAACCGTAAAATTGAGTTTTTTGGACATGCGTGGACCAAAGTATCGCCTTCTGCAGACCATCATGAGGGGAAAACTATAAAGTTAACGGTAGTTAGAAAGGAAAAATCTGTCATGTCTCTGCATCATTTGCAAATGGACCAGATTGCGAACATTAGAATTGTTAAGATGTAGATCGAAGAAGAAAAATATATACAAAAAAAACAGTAGAAATGCTTAGTTTTAATTTAACGTCATATTTGTGCAAAGTAAGTTTTCATGTAGTGAATAATATTAAAACTAAAATCGTTTAAAGAATATGCTTTTATTTTTATAACTGTATGGTATGAAAATTTCATTTTAATTCAATTGCAGCGTGAAAAAATGGTTGAAACCCCCTGTTACGAGAAGAAACATTCCAAACGAAATGAAATGACAGAACTTTAATGTTCGTGATATCAATAAAACCATGATTTTCAGTAAACAAGTCGTAAATGATCCATAAACGAAGCGAGTCATGCTTTGGATATTTCTACAATACTATATACGAAATGAGGATATATATATAAGAAATAAAATTATGAATATAACGTCTTCAAAATACTTTAGAGATGCCGGATCTAAAATATCATCGATGCGACATGCATCTGATATCAGAAAAGCTCAAGATATCAGAAAGTAGGCATATTTTTCAATACACTATACTCTATTCAAAGGCTCACTATGACATGTTTATGCACTTATTAGCGGAACGTATCCTCTGCATAAATCAAGTTTATGTATATATTAATTTTTTGCACGTCAATTTGCATAGTTATTTAGTGGTTCATTGGTTTAGTTTCAGTGCGTTAGTCTGCGCCAATTGGAACCGAGCCATTTCACATTCCGCGACTAGTTTCAGCTTTAAATTAAAGAAATGTTTATGTAAATTTAAGATAAATACACCAAAATCATCATTGAATATTTTTAAATCCGTATTAAAAATGTCAAAGAGAAAGTTGATTTACAAAAATATTTTTTAAGGATATTTTCACCGTTTAAAAGTGCGCACGATCGTACGTTTTCATTCAAACGCAAGGTTATGACAGCACACCCAATTACGAATCAATATACATACTAACATGCTATACGAATTTATTATAGTCATCAAAAGACCATAATAAAAAACCAAATTGAGTCTCGTCGTAATCGCAGGTTTGGCCGGCGGCATTCGTACACTTGTCGGAATTCACGACAGACTAATAGACGAATCAACACGTCGTCTCGCAGACAGTTCGGGCCCAGTTCAATGGGTCAACAATTTCACAGCGACGATATAATAGTGTCAATGTTGAAGAAAAAAATACACATACGTATGGAAAATATGCGGTAATTCTTATCATGCACCACATCGTAATATGCAATAACAGTATAAATAAAAACGTAACGATTTCTGCACGAGATTCGGTAGTTAATTGACGGAAGAAAAACCAGAGAGGAAATCGTTTCGTGGATGAAAAAAAAATTGTTTCGCTCCCATTTTATTTGACAGAAAAAAAATACGAAAATCGACGTCACGACGCAAAACTGTGTCACAATGTTATACAGCTAAAATTAGAGATAAGAATATTATGATATTGCGCTATCGTTATATTATCAATATTTATCGAGATTATTAATTTATTATTTTCGCTATGAAGGTCCCATGGTGTAATGGTTAGCACTCTGGACTTTGAATCCAGCGATCCGAGTTCAAATCTCGGTGGGACCTTATATTTTTACCGATCGACTAAATTGCAACGTATCGAACAGTTACTTTGACAAATTAATACATTTATTTAACAGTACCGATAATTATCTGCATTGTGCGCGGCTGATATTAAACAATTTTCAATTTGTTCTGTATTGCATCGCATCGTTTTCAATCGCCATTTTCACGGTTACGCGATAAATTAATTGTGTATTGAGAGATTGTATTCGAAAAATAAATCAAAAGACGTTAAAAAAGTTGTTATGGCCTAATTCCCGATCGTACGTATGGCAAACAAAATGGCGGATTTTCGATTCATTTGTTTTGTTCAAATAAAAGTAAATAATAATTCTCAATCGTATGTATGGCAAACAAAATGGCGGATTTTAGATTCATTTGTTTTGTTTTAATAAAAATAAAAGAATTCGAATGTAAATAGTGGATATTTTAGGTTAAGGCAATAACATCGAGAGAGAGGTATTCAAAAAGGTTCGCATGTAAATCTTTCGTATTCTTCGGCGCGGAAGAATATATACATACAAACATTTATTGACGGCATTCGATACGTATCGAAAAAAATGTTGTTTTATAAACCGGTGAGAATGGACAGACCAATTTGTTGGGTCCCGTTACACTCGGACGACGAGCACTACGTAATTGGTTCAAGTTTGGTTCGGCAGGTACTCGACGAAGTTCCCCGCTGCAGGCAGGCGGGATGAGCGCGGGCTAGGGCTCCGTCGAGGGCCGCGGAAGACTCGGGAGGACCGCGGCGGAGGACTCTGAAGGGCCACGGGGGCCCGGCACGTGGCTCTGCCCCCTGGTCAATGACACCGAGGGCCGGACGTGAACCGGACATTCACGTCCAGAGCACCACTGCTCTGCGAGATGCTGCACCGACCAGATTCTCATTCAACATATGCCCGTCATTTGGTAATGCATCCGAAACCTAAGCACAGCCATGAACTGGAGATGAGAGCATCATACGTGAAATCGAGATGCAGTAACATCGAATTTACCAGATTTTTATATAATTTTTTACAACAAAATACAATTTTATTTCATAAAAAATTTAAAAAATGAAGATATCCTTGATGAACAAACGTTCGTTCAACTGCTAGTTATTATAAAATATATTTCGATTAGAAAAACGTTTCAGACAAATTTCCGGTATTGACCACACGATCCCGCAGCGTTAATATATGAAATTTGATAACGCACACACTAATTATTATTTAAAAAAAAAATACTTAATTCAACGTATAATGCAGAGGTCATATGTAACCTCAAGTGAATCCTGCATACGTGGTTTCGTTTTGAAAATTTTGACACGCGAGGTCTTGATGTACATGCCGTCGCTTTTTTGTAAATTATTTCATAAAAAAATATGTTTATAGATATTGTGTACAGGGCATAGAGATGCTGGTGATATGTACGTGCCGGCTAAAAATGAAGAAGACCTCCAGCGATCATAGGAAGGTTGCAAAAGTACGAACAGCAATGATTATCATTGAAGAATATTATGCAACAAACGATTGATCGATCAAATATGTATAAATACCTCAATGCAGATGTTCGCTACCTATCTTATAGATTATAGATGATCAGTGTATTAATTACCTGAAACAATAAAGTAAAAAAATACTGTTTAATCCATCACGATTCAAAATAAATAACCAATATATTAAGCGGTTATAATTATTGCTGCATAAAAAATCGTTAACAAATATTTGCATATGGCAATGATTACGCATCATTTTTTTTTTATTTAATTTTTTGACAGACGCAAGAATGCCACAACTGAAGAAAAAAAATAATGAATGTATTGATATACAGACGTCCGTGCATAATCGCATCAATTAATTGAACACAATGGCGTCTCTTCGGATATTGAGGCCTCTTCGTCTCAACACCCCATGACGTCATTATCTTTTAAACAACACCTCTACCTTGAAACAAGATCGGAGACCAATGGTCCAACACTACGGAACTGACCGCATTCGTGACCTAGAAAAGATTCAGCATAACACAATGTACAAATTCGGCCAAACCCTACATTAATATATGCCACCGTTCGACATTGACACGACCTTCAAATGGGTTCGTCGCATTTTTACGATAAAAAAGCGAAAATTAAATCCATGTCATCAATAACGTAACTGTACATTCTCATTCATGATTATTAATACATATGCATTGACATCTTTCCGGTATAATGTATGCAAGCATTTTTTTATTGGTTTATTATGCTGAAAACCTGTTTTTTACGATCGCAATCCTCTGACAGGGCAACAAACATGAGATTTACTCTTAAAAAAACATAAATGAATTTTCACGTGTTGCAGTGCTAGGAATAGTGCGTTGGCAGCACTGATTATGCACAATAAATCGCGTCTTTAGACAATGCAATATCGATACTGAATCTTTTAAATTATTATTTGAGGAAATATTAATAAATAAATGATTAACTCGTCTGTTTAAAATATTGATATTCAATACATCGATAATATTGATCAATAGCTGTTAAAATATATTATAATAAATTATTAATAATATTCTTAACATTCAAACATTTATCTATGGTTGATTTTTTTTTAAATTTAAATATAAATATGTGAATATATTTTTCTTGATTTGGTCAGTGCTTAGGAACAAAAATGAAAAAAAAAACGATCAACAGGATAAGTTATAAGTTATATTAATTTTATAATTATTTATGGACATGTGGGAATCTAAAGAATGAATCGTGCATAATTAATTATATTATACAAGCTTTCCGAAAAAAAAATTAAGAATTTGAGTCAAATTTGCATTTTTTTTCGGTAAAATTTTGAAAAATGATATATAGAATGAATTTTTGATTAAAAAAAACCCGATGATTGGCCTCCATATTCGCTGAAAACGATTCTCCGAGACTTCTTATTCCCGAATATGAAAAGAAACATTAAAGAATGACGGTATGTCAAAATTGAGGTAATAAAAACTGTATCGATTCATTAATAGCGTCCCCAGTAGTGCTTCGAATATTAAATAAAGCACTTGCACAAGTGTATGACGTATCTGATAGGGACTACGGTCAACCCTCCTATAGTGCTACCTTCTATAGCGCGGCGTGTGCGACAGTCCCTCCCAGAGGGCTTCTTACTAGAGCGCCGTTTTTTACAAATCGCTAAGTTTTCATATTTTGTAAATATTTAGTACTTTGTCCTGCGAAATAAAGGGTCAATGTCCTTTGATTGACAACAAAATATAACACGAACGTTAAAAATAGAACAAGGTCATTTAAAATATGTGAATAAAAAAAATGATTTATTGATTTCATACAGTTAAAAAACCAAACCCTAAATTTTGTAATGGTGCCTAGACTTCTATAGTGCGGGTTTCTATAACGTTGTCCTTATAAGAGTCCCTCGGTGCTATTAGAGGGAGTAGACTAAATAAAATAATAATGAGTTTTTTTAATGAAAAAATAATCTATACATTCTAATTTAAATAAAAAGAATTGAAAAGACTGATTCTCATTAAATACAGTTTTAAAATAACACAGTTTTCAAAATTGGGGACCAATTGCATTTTTACACAGTTCGTTGTTTTTTTATTTATAAAATTGCTATAAAGATCTAAAATAATTATTATCCAAGAAAATTTGTCAAAAATTTTTTTCAAAAATTTAAAAAAAAATCAGCAATGAGTAAATATTATAAAACAATCTACTCAATATACATAAATTAGAACCATTTGACTATAGTGTAAAGAAAAAAATAATGAATCAATAAAAACACACATGATTAAGAAATAATAGTCAAGTAATTACAAGAACAATTCTAAACGCCTTTCAGTTAGACCAGGGATTCCCAAAGTGTGAGCCGCGGCTCTCCAGGGAGCCGCGATGTCGTCGTAAGGGCGCTGCGAAATATTCAATTAAACAATTCGGCAAATTTGTTGGAATTCCCATTCTCGAAATTTTTGCGCCTTCTTTTTGCACTGGCTTTTCTCAGGAAGGTCAACAATTTTGAAAAAAATCTGATGTATTAAGGGAGCCGCGGAAAAATCTGATGTATTTAAGGGAGCCGTAGATCAAAAAAGATAGGGAACCTCTGAGTTAGACAATGAACTTAAAAATCATTTTCTGACAAACGATGGCATTGTCGAGAATGATATGCATTTTTTTATTATTATATTTTATACCAAATACTTAGAGTCACGTATTTTAGCATCTATTTGTTTAAAAAAATAGCGTTTAAAATGACAAATTTTAGCATCTATTTCGCGTTTATTTCTTAATTACGAATTTAAAGTTAAAAAGTCTAATTTATACATATTTTTTTAAACGATATACAATATGTTGATATAAAAACATTTGAAATTAAATAGAAATACAAGAATACACCGATTAAAAATTATTGTTTTTAATGATTAAAATTTATTGTTTTTATCGAAGTTTATCTTCGAGCATGTTTCTATTGATGATTGTTTTATTCTAGTACGTCGATCGTTAACAATTAAATTGTACGTACTAAAAAACCGTTCTGCGTCAACACCAAATTGATTGAAGGGCAGCATTGCCGAATTCTTCTGTGTTTAATCTTTTGCTGCAAGTAAAAGCTGAAGAGTACTCAACTTCTACCCTCTAATTCTCTTTATTATTACATGATAAATTATTAAAAAATGTGAATTTTATCACTCTAACATTAAGTGGTTAATGCTGGCAAACAAAGGTAAGTCTCTTCTTGTATTACCGATATCGTTTCATCAATTTGAAATTACATCTACTTCCAGCTACATGCGGGTTGAACAGATGATTTGTGAAAGTTTCATAAAACACATTCGTTTAATTTATATTCTAAATGTGACTCCGAGTTTTAATAAACTTTACGGGAAACCGGACTCTTAAGAATTATCTTATTAATTCTAGCTCTTGGTGTGTTCTGTCTGTTTCTGTTAGCTTCCAAGTTTCTATAGGCAAAATTCCACATATGTTATAACCGAGAGAATTTTTTATTCCCATAATTTCATCCCACAATAAATGGGAAAAGAGGTACGAAGATCCTTCTAATTTATCAATTAAATTAACAAATTTATCGCATGTCTCGCTAGTACCAACCTAAGTATGTGGCATCATAGACAATATACAAGAGTTGACCATAGAGTCTGCGAGGATTTTCTTTAGTCATTCTTCAAGATATATGGAAAATTTCGCAATTATATCGCATTTATCGCTTCTTATCGCTTCTATGTCGCATTTATCGCAAAATGCGATAATCACGTATCTCTACAAATACTCTAAGAATAGAAGAATATATATTTTCTGCAATGAGAGTGAGTGATTATTCGCCGGCGAAGAACAGCACGAATATATTTCTCTGTTAAATTAAAATCACAAACCATGTAAATTTATTTTCGAGTCGATTATATGTATTGTAAGTTTATACAAATAATTATGGAATTCCGCTCACGTCATTATTCAACGTTCACGATCGTATTTATCATCAAAACATCCAAGAACAACCATCAGCGACGTCTAATTATACCATTTCAAATGAAGATGTCCTGACCAGTTCTCGAAACAAGGTTGAGCCGGTCATGAAAGCGCCAAGAGTATTCATGGTCCTTCCCTTGACGGAACGATTTATGTATCGATTTTTTCCGATCCTCGCCTCTCTCGTCCACGTTTATTATCACTAAGTATAGCGACGCCGAAAAATATGGACGCGCCACGGTATTTACCCTTAAATTGCGTCGAATCAAACCAGTTTCGATTAAACCCATTGGTTACATAAGGCATTATTGCGTGATTGCATCGAATTACGATATGCGAAATACGTGAAAAAAAATGGCGGTGATTCATTCACCGCGCGAATAATCTCTAGATCAAGGTTTATTATGATCATTTATCATCCGCGTATTAAAATCGTTGAGTACGTCGGTGATTTTATCGTCGTCCGATTGAGAACAATCTTTTAATATGAATAATTGCGAGTCAGAAAAACAGCACGAATTAACCCAGATGTAAAAGATTATTAGGCAGCATCACTTTGTGATAATTTGGACGGAATAATTAAATAAAATCATGTTTTAGATTAAATTATAAATGCACTGTAACGTCTTCTTCTTCTTCTTTACGGCACTCGCACGTCTGAGAGGTTGGCAAGCCTGATAGCTATCTTAGTTTAAATAGCGGCTTGAATAAAGCTCCTCGCATCTTATTATAAGACATGTTTTCTCATGAATCATCGCGGTATTTTAAGATAACATTCATATAAAAGCTTTCTTCTAGCAATATTTTTCAATAACGCAAAACCTCATCGATGACTTTATCCACGTACGTGATGTTTCAAATTCTTAAGATCCATAATTCCATTCGGGATTGAAATCTTTTATTGCAAAGATATTCTTTTCTAAATTGTATTCATGTATAAGATGCATTGCTTGATTAAATTTACATACGTATCATTCATGCACATATAACAAAAGCTTTTATCATAATGATCCCATATCAAATTGCATTACATACATTATTTTAAATATAATGCATTTCGCAACACGAACATAATGAATATATTGCAATAAAAAATCAATCATATGAATATCTAACCCGTTTTTTAACGGAATTTTCGGTTGATATGCATATGAACCCGTTGACCAATATAAGACCGGTCACATTTTTAACATTTATCTTAATCAAGAGAATTAAATTTAATCAGTTTTTAAATGAAAAACGCTTGAAAACCCAATTTATCAGATGTGATTTATTCGAAATTACAATAAAAAATAAGTATTCGTTGATACTTGATAAAATTTTGCATTTAATTAAATTCTAAAAATAATATCGGAAACGTATCATTTGATTTGAAATGTGATGAAATCAAAATGGCGTCTAACCTAAAAATCATTTTTTAATCAAAACAAATGAATTAAATGTCACAAATTCAAAATGGCGTTATCAATTAATCAAAACAAAAGAATTATAAATCGCCATTTTGATAAGATTTAAATATATTTCATGCATTATTCACGTATTGAGAGTTTTTAAATTGCGATCATTCATTGATTTTATCATGAAATTTACGAGATGCATATTTTTAGCAATGAATTTTTGTTTAAAAATTATACCGCATGGGATTTACGCCAATTACACACAAATTATAATATTCACAGTTACTCATTTTGCATAATTGAGCTATATTGTAAAAATATTATCGGATTCGACCAGTATCAATAATTACGATTCGCTTCATGCCATCAATCGGCAACGGAAGAATTTATTATTTTAGGATTCGAATTTATAAATCACGTTCGATTAAGTTGTAAAAATTTAATAGGAGCGAAGAGCGGAAAAAAATCGGTTCAATTGTAACTTTTTTCTAAGCACAATTAGTTCTTTAACCTGCGTTTGTCAAGTTGCAAAAAGTTGGCATAACCGCGTGGTTGTCGACCCTGTCCGAGGCGGAACCGAGCATCCTTCGAGTCGTGGTGGAGAGTCGTGATGGCTGAATCTTCTTCGCCACAACTCTTTTTTTATAGTCATCATCCAAAAAGAAGACAAACACCGACTCTTCAATATAATCTGATCGTCGTCGCACAAAAAAATCGTCCCGCCTCCTCTATTCAGATCCGTGGACTGCGATCGAAATGTGGTATGCATTTTATTAGAACGATTTTTTTTATTGTCGCCGATGGCACGACGTTGCTCTTCGTGTCATCGAATGTATTGTTCACCACGAGCCGAAGAACTGACCGTCGGATCATAAAGAAAATATCCACAATTTTAAAATAAATTATTCGACTTTCTCCGATACTCTTTGTCGCTTAATATGCAGAATATGCAGAGGACAAAGACACTTGACATTGAACGTCATTTGACCAACACGGTGCTGAATAATTCAATAAACTTAAAATCTAAGTAAAAACGTATCCTGCCATAAACAAACAGCGTATTGAATATGCATCAACATAGTTCAAGTATACATAATATTAAATCATACATGCTCGAACATCAATGCTAAAAACGTAAACATATTCGCGATAAATATATTTACAAGTCACGTCCAACAATTATACACGCGTTATTGTTTATTTTTTTATTCAAATTTTCCAGTCATGTCTCGGCAATTCTGGCTTTAAATGGTCATACGAATCCCTTGACCCGTCATTTTTTTAGCTCGATTTTGACGACTTGTTTAGCATCGGATCCGATTCTCGCGGCCGGGATTAAATGGAGGTGACGAATAATTGTAATCGAAAGGGTTACCGAGTGGGTTGGTGAGTGGGTGAGCCGGTTTTTGGTATGTTTGTCCATTCTACGAGTGGGCGCACTGGGTCAATAAGTCGGCAGCCAATACGAATGCAGTGACCCAGTGCGCATTAGCAGGTCAACGCCGTCGATGTTGACGCACCGGATCAACATCGAGGATAAAGAGAGTCCTCGGAACTACGCATCTCAAAAATAATGGCCGCTAAAGATTAATTCAGTATAAAAACAAAGAGATACAAACGTTATAGCGGCCATTTTGAATTATCATTCAAAACAAACGAATTACAAATCGCCATTTTAACCTAACCTGCAAATTAATTTTTAAAACAAATGAATTATAAATCGCCATTTTAACCTAACAAATAAATTATCATTCAAATCGAACGAATTACAAATCGCCATTTTAACCTAACCTGCAAATAAGTATTTAAAACAAATGAATTATAAATCGCCATTTTAACATAACAAATCAATTATTACAAATCGCCATTTTGATCCAATTCATATACTGTATTCATACAAAAAATGATAACAAATATTTGAATTCGAAACGTAACCGTTTTCAATGATAAATCGTATTACTTAATGATAAAATCCAACAAATATAATCAAAAATGTATTAAAAAAGCATTTCTCGTTCCGTACTATCAATCAGATCTAAGATGTAATCTAATCCGCGAATTAAAAAAACCACAGTGGTCCCAATTTAAATAACAATTATCATCCATCTTCCGAATATTACAAATGTTTTTATTACATGTAGCGCACGTAGGTAACTTAACTGTACTGTTCGTGAAATGCGAAATGGCACAAGACCCGCCGTTAACGATTTTTATCAAATTTTTTTGCAAACTCATACGATTTGCAAAATCCGACTGAAAGATAGCGAGCGGCCGGAGAGATGAGTTGGTCTCGTTTCAGAACCGGTATCGGAGAGAGACACATTCATCCTCAAAAATGTGCGAGGATCACAGAAGTGTGCCGTCGACGGTCAAGGACATGGTGCCGGATTACGGTATTATGTAAAAATTTGCATACTTTTCTCTCAATGACATTCAATGCCGCCGTGAAAGGCAATAGTCGCACGCGAAACGCATTCGTATCCGTTTCTGCAACTGCACAGAAACTATAACCGATTTTTGACATACGCATTGTCCATCAACATATATTATTACGTACAAAGTCGCAGTTATTCCCTATAAACCCATAAACCACGTGACGTTACATTGTGCCACAAGCGTCTAATCATCATTTACTTACGGTTTCACAGTGATCACAGGTTTCTACGAAGAACAATCAGGCGTGTAACGGTATGCAAACAACAAAGGACAGCTAGCACCATACTATACCCACATGCATTAATACACACATACTCTATAATTTCTTCAAATAATCGTAAACTGTTAATTGATTGATAACCCAATTAGTTTTATAACGCTCTCGTTTGCATCTATCCATTAAATCGATTAGCTCAGTCTACTTCTGGTGTATCACTCGAGCGCAAACACATTTGACACAATAAGCAATTTTTAATAGTTTCGCGTAAACATATATCTCGACTGTGTTAACAGGAAACGGGTTTATAATTGTTGAACTGTTAAACAGCCTAAATTTTGACTTTGTAAATATTGGTCAATAACGAGAACATCGTGTCAATGCAATTAAACTAATAAACACACTTTCGATTTCAATCGACGATGTTTACCGATTAATTTAGGACAGATATGATTAAGTGAATATACAACTCAATTCCCATGGATTGATTCAGAAATATTTAATAATATAAACGTTAATCCAATCTAGACTATAAAGGTCAAATGATTCCGAATATATTTATAAAAATATATAGATAAAAATTTCTATGGACATATTTATTTTTGTATTCTAAATATCAACTGATTAATCATCTAATCAACCTGTTTTTTTTTCATTGATTCATTCGCTTTGATTTATTTGATGATTTTACACTACTGGAAATCCGTTTCCTGTAGTCTACAATCACCATTTTTTTAATGATTGATAACTATGTTTCTTCCTAACCTATGCTGTAGATATAAATCTATTTTGTGAAATAATTAACTTTTTTTATCTTTACAATTTATTGAAAATACGATTCATTAGCGTATTTAAATTAAAAAATAAACAATGCAGATGAAATATTATATCCCGCTCTGTTTAACCCTTTCAGTGCGGGGCGCATGACGTACATGCGCATACAAATCGTGTCCAGGGTGCGGCCGCATGTCGTACATGCGCGAGATTCTTTAAAACTTTAACTTGTCGTTACATGTAAACTAGACCGAGTTAAGTGATGGTGTTTGTTTTAAAAATCAGCTAATAAACACAGCTATCAATAAATATACAACATATCACAAGAAATTTATAGGAACCATGTAATATGTAAATATGAATAGTAACGATTCAAATCGCGCGTGGTGTCTAATTCAAATCTCCGCAGTAGTATCGGTGACGTATCTTGGGTCAGGGGTTGTTAAGGGTGTTCCACGTACATTATGTTCCACATACACGTATACGGATGTAATGGTATAAGAAAATTGCATTACGCATTTTTGATTTTGATTCGCATTCCCATTTTTTTCTCACTTAATCTCTGTTTGAGCAATTGATATTTTGTTCGATTTATTATTACGACAATAAATCGAATCGAGTTTATTTTTTTAGTTGAGATGGAAGAACATATCCTAATCAACATGTTTGCATAAATCTCTTATAGGCAAATGGTCTAATATAGCGGTAAACGGTGAATACAAACTTACCTCGCCAAAAAAATAATTTGGTCCCAAACGGCGCCGCACTCAGATGCAGAATTGTGTTTAGACTCGCCGCATTGAAAGGGTTAAATCTTAACTAATAAAAAAACTTATTTATTTATTTTCTGAATTTATGCAGTTTAATAAAATAAAATTATCAAATAATAAAAGTCGAACATCTATACGTAACAGGATAAAAAATACGAATGATTAATTAATTCAAAAAAATCTAATACTTAGTATTTAAAAGTATTCGAAATGCATTTCTTTAATCTGATCCAAATGCATTAATTAATTATACATTTTTTTATGAATGTTGAATATGTCACATATCCTAAGTAAAATGTAAAAAATACAAATATATTACAAATAAATTTATTAGATACGTTTTGCCAAATATTTTTTTTTAATAAAAATATAATATTGTAGTACTCTGCATGAAGTATATAAATGTGTTATCATTTTTTTCTATGAATGTATATACAGTATATGAATTAGATCAAAATGGCGATTTGCAATTTGCAATTCATTTGTTTTGAATAATAATTCTCACGTTAGGTTAAAATGGCGATTTGTAATTCATTTGTTTTGAATACTAATTTATAGGTTAACCGCCATTTTGAAATGACATTTCTAATCAAATCGTACGATTTGATTATTCTGTGTTGTATATAGATATAACCAATGATTAAATTATAATAAAAAAATGGGACTTATTTCATAATAATAATCATATATCCGGATAGACATAAAATTTTAAATATTTTTCTTCGGTTATTACACAACATGAGAGGGTATCGATTACCATCGATCGCTTGACAATGTCGGCTCGTGTAAGGGATCGGGATCCAAATACTGCGGCGATCATCGATCAGAGATTGAGCAAATAAAGCATCGCTTAGCTCTGACAAAGAGAACGCCCGCTGCGGATGATTTACGATATCAAACGGACATAAATCAAACACAATGAACACACAAATATATTATGTTACACGGGATAGATCCACGTGTGTATCGCGGCGAATTCTGAACCGGATAATTTATTCACTTTTTTTTACGTCTTCATGCGAGAGAGAATCTCCATTTTTCCTATGCATATATTTTTCGATTGACCACGCCGATGGCCAACGAGCCACAACACGGTTGATTGAACTTGAAAAATCAGTCCATACATAATTACCAGTCATTTTCCGACATCGTCGACGACAGCCGTCGATTCGATTGACGAGTAATTTGATGCGATAACCGTCAACACTATCTCAAACGACGACGGAGATCATATCAATTTTTATCGAGTGATGCAACTTGTGTAATTGTCCGTAATGCTAGTGCAACAGGATTTATTGGAAAGTACATATATGATGCTGCACAAGACGAGCGAGTTTTAATAAAAATAGAAGATAAAAAGGCGGTTTTTATCACATTCATCGGACTACACAGCAGCCACCGAGAACATTGATCTTTATATAAATAAATAATTATTTCAGGGGTATGAAATATATTTTTTTGCAATTTACCGAACAATGCTTTGTGGGATCTTAGATGAACATCCGCATTTTGATTGAAATATCGATATAAAAAACCTGTTGTCGAGAAAAGAACAAAAAAACATTCTATTAGCATTTTATAAACATACAGTTAATGACATCCGTTCGCTAAATTTTGGCATAGTTCATGTCAAAAACATTAATTAATTGTTTTTCGACCATCACAAAATTTTCCACGCATCTGATAACTAAATTATCGATTGATTGCGCATCATATGATACAATGATATACGCAATTTCGTCTCCGTGATTGCCCATTAGATAATACAAATTACTCAGTCACACTCGGATGGACAATAGATAACGATAATTTGGTTAATATTACATCGAACTGTGTAATAACGCAATATATTACTATACTCATTGGTGAGGTTGGCCTAATGACAGCCAGCGATCGTGACCGGCGATGATGCTCGTGAGAATGCTATGATAAACTTGCATATTTATTTGGGCTCAATCGAATCATAATAACAGCAATGAATCACAAAAGTTATGATATCATGGATTATTCGATTAAAAAAAAAATCCTCGACGTAATTAAAAGTATCGGCTTTTTTCTTGTTTACGTAACCGGAATGTTGGGTCGGATCCAGTAGTGTTTACCCACGGTCCGGTCTCGGGGCATTAGGCATAATCCATCTTGGCGATGCAACTTGTTATTCCACTTGCACCCTAACCTTGATCTTGTGCACCAGCTCGGTGCTCTGGCTATGTGGACTACAGGTGCAACTGGAGCCTGGTGAAGGCCGGTCAAACACTGGAGACGTAATCCAACAATGCTCTCAATACATGCGTAATAATTTGCGGCTGTAATTTGCATCCGATGCTGTGCCAACACCGGCGAGGTTTATATTTTATGAAAATTGTATGCAAATCGGTCGCGAGACAAAAAATACCCGGCGTCCGAGATGATTTCTGCGGTCATTCGTTGCAATACCGTATAAATAATTCAAGATAAAAAAGAATTGTCAATTTATAAAATAATACACATTGCCTACGGGGCGAATCGCGGGCAAACATGCGCAGAAGCGGGACACTCGCTGAAACGTCGGTTTTATACAAAAAAAATCATACCTCTTTTATTCATCAAAATATTGAGACGAAAATTTAATTACTTGAACTCAATATTTACAGGATAGTTCATGCAAAAAAATGAAATTTTTATAAAACATGGTTTGGACATAATCTTTTGAATGTTAAATTTAAATATTTATATATATTATGTGTGAAATTTCAATGTGATTAGCCGTTAGGTCACTGGGATAAGCCATAGCTATTGTTATCCACGACAGCTGTTTATAGCTCCGAATGTTGAGGAACGTCATAAATATCAGTAAGAATTTATTCGTCAAAAATAAAACTAAGTATTCTACCGATAAGAAAATATATAATAAAACAAAGCGCATAGTATCGGCTAACAAAAACATAAAAGATTATAACAGTGAACTAAATTCTTAAATGGTGTTCATTTTGCAGGAAATATTAAATATTAAACAATTGCCGACAAAAGTCGACAATTTCTAAACACACTCCTTGTAAAAGAGCCATAAAATATTTACAATAAATGGAATTATATGCACTTAGCATCTAACAAGTATTTAACCAAAATATAAAATAAAAAACAAAACGTTGTAAAAGTTACAGCCGATCAAACGCGTAGCGTGTGATATGCGCGCCCCGGACATGCACAAAAACGTTTTTGGCGTGGAATCCACGTCACCCGTAGGCAATGAATTAATAACGATTATCCCATTTATTAAACTAAACTAAACAGTGGCCTTATAACCCGGGGCGGGTCTTTGCCACCTGGAGGACACCTCCATCTCAGTCATGATGTCATGACCGTAGACAGACGTTCTCCAGGTTATCTTGGCTCTTCGAATACGGGTCAGGTCGCCAGTCAAAGCCCGGGAATCGAGCTGTCACGCGCGGATTGTAACAATAATAATTAGACGAGGTTATGGCCAATTCGTATTTAATTCACGGTCTGATCGGGTGCTACGGGCACCTCCTGTAGCACACACGTCACCGAATTGGCCTGGATAGCGGCCTGGCTCCTCATAGCTCCGTAGAATCTCTACGAAACTACGATTGTGCCCAACCGCCATCGCCACCACGTCTAATACCGGCAGGCGACAACACTCGACGACAGTCAATGCTATACAATTGCCTCATGAAGTTAATAAAAGTAGTTGCACTGTATTTTTTAAAAGTGGAATAAATCCATTTGTATCGATCACAATTAAACAAGTTTTTCTAGCATTGATTTTCCTTTTATATCAAATAAAATGAGAATATTTTGCCTCAACCAAATCCCTAGAGAAGGCAATTTCAAACAACAAAAAATGCGGACGAAGAAATTATATATTGGATAAAGATATGCTGCATTATAAAATCTCTATGGAAGAAAATGCGTAATGGAAAGCCTAAAAATTTGAGCAAAAACACTATATCACCACAGTACACAACATCATAATTACTATACCATCCTACGTGTACAGGAAGAATAAGTAATTCACTCTACGTATATGATTGATTATAAGTCCAATATAATATAACTGTAATTAATCCTCAATAAAGATGATTTTCGATTATATTTTTCATAATTTGTTATCATTGGAAGTGGTATATTTCGATTTGTACCTAAAAATAATCGGTTATTTTCTTTAATATTTTTCCATAATAAACTTGACCACGTTGACGATTAAAAAAAAAATACCTGAAATATCTCTTAATGAAAATAGATGGAGTTATACCACTTTCAAATTTAACGACTCATACAAATAAATAATATTCAGGTTTGATCAATACCCGAGCGTTGATGTCTCTTAAATAAATTTTACTCCAACTCTTAAATTTTGTTTAAAATAATTAAAATTACACACGCATTAACACTTTAATATGTAAAGCAGTGTCTCAATCTCAAAATAATAAAATAAAATAATATTACACCGCTAAATATTTTTATTTAAGTCCGAAAATAATTTAATTCATATGATAACACGTATAATAGACTTATTCCATTTTCAAAATAAATATACATTTGTAAGTTTTTTTGGACCTGACCTTGTACAGTGAACCCATTTAAATTAAATTCATGGGTGAAATAATTTAAAACCCGATTATTATCTTGCAAAAATATATTTTTTTAATTTTGTATAGACTAAATATTTGAATTAAGTCAATGATAAAAAATAAATTAATCTGGAAACGGTACTTCATGAAAGAAATGAAGTAATAAACGATTCGCGAAATTAATTGGCGCGATACTTATTATAATAATCAAGAATAAAATTCGGAAACCGTATTTCGGATTATATAGATAGCATAGAATTGTTATTGAATGCAAATAATTAAACCATTGAAGTGAATTATTATAAATTGCATCCTGATTAATAATTTGGACTACGAATATTAAGTTTCTTTTGATTAGTTTGGAGTATTTTCTTAAATAAAATCACAATGTAATTAAAAAATGAACTACAATTTCAATGTTTTAGAAATGAAGTCTAAGCTGAAATTGATAAGAAAAAAAATCTTTCGTATAAAATCAAATAAACGTGTAAAATAAATATGCAAAACATCATTGATATACGTAGATGATAGAATAGATATTTAGATAAATGTAATTAGAACACATTAGAATAAGATATTCGTTTATTTAGATTGTAGATATACTAATATATTATTGTTACGACACCCAAGATGATTTTTTAAATAAATCTGATTAATCAACACGACAAGATCGCCGGCTATTTCAGCCAATAACTGTTACAGTTAATTCGCCAAGAATTTCGCCCATCCAACGGGCGATACAATTAATTCCGCGACGTGTGAATCTCCGATAACGCGTTGTCGGCATTGTTCTCCGTCTTAATAATGCCCAAAAAATGTATACTCGAATGCCCGTCACAATATTATGCAATGTTAATGTCAAAGACAATGCTGTGCAGTCACACGTGTTCATGATCTTATTATGTAACTCGCGATGGGAATTCTCTCAAATTAAACAACAATGAGACGCGTTTTACCGTTTACCGGGATGAAATGTTTTTATTTGACGTTTTATATACACGTATAAATATATATATGCAGTACTCGGAAATAACAGTTCTTGTACTTTGATCGCTAACAGACTGATGGCATATCTATAGCGGCGTGGAAATATATGCGAGAATTTATTTTTTTAGTCGAATTTAATTAAGTACCTCACATCTCAGCATGAAAAACAGTTTTACATTATATTTTTTTTATTAATAAAAAAAATAATGAATAATTGATATCGATTCATTCATATTTAGATCGATCATACATATATCAATATTATGAGGCTCTAATCTTGATATGTCCGGAATTTTTAATTTAGCGGGTCGTAGTATAAATGTCTCAATTGTATTGTTGTATTGAGACAATTGTCCCTGACGTATCTTGGCATTGATACCTAAAATTATTTTATTTTAATTGGAATAACCGCATCGAAAATATTGAACGCTGCTTTTAGCGATTCTTTTATGAATAAAACAATCATATATAAGTGGTCCAATCGTTTTTACGAGGACTGCGAGGACGCTGTAGACATGACAACGTTAAAAAAATGAATCAAATGATTATGGGAAATCGCCGAATCACTTTCAAAGAGGTTACTGATGATGTTTTCATATCATTTAGCTCATTCCAAGCAATTTTTTCGAACGTTTGAAGTCGAATGGCAGCAAAATTCCTTCCAAAATTTTGAATTTCGACAAAAAAGAAGTCGAATCGAAGAAAATAACGATCCAGAACTATCCAAACGGGTCATAATTGATTATTTAAATAAAGTATTAGATAAATAATTAATTATTATCATAGCAAAAAATATTATAACATATTTTCTATCTTAATGAGACGATTGAAACTGTTACACATTTTTCTATACTACTTAAATGTGGCTAAAATAATTAAATATATAAACTAACATTAACATTATGATATAAATTGACAACTTTAGAATGTAAACTAGTGATTCTCAATCTCTAAGAAGTAAAAAAATAATATCGCACCGTTAATATTTTTGTTTAAATTTTTTATTATTTTTTAGCCAAAAATAATTATTATTATAATTTAACTCGTATGAAAATACGTATTTTTTATAAGAACCACTAAGTTAATTAAAATAAAAGACTTGTCCCACTTTCAAAATAAATATACATTGGTAAGCGACATAAAATTTCGCGAGTTTTCTCCACTTGATAGTTCATATAACAATATTTTCATAAAAAAACATGTACAGTAAACTCATTTTAATTATACCCCCTGGGAAAAATCATAGTTTAATCCAGACTAAATATTTTAATTAATCCAATGGTAAAAAATAAGCAATGAAATTAATTGGCGCTATATTAGCAAACTATATAACTGAAGGGTCGTACTAGTAATTATTTAATGAGATGAATGAAACTGTTTCAACATTTAAATTTAATTTATTCAAGTGCTTTAAAATTGGTTTCC
>JAGXCT010036799.1:48672-89229 GCA_022495035.1 Philopotamus ludificatus
AAAGTGCAACTGATCAAACAACACTGCTTCTTCTTAATTTTTTTTCTAAAAAAATGGCTTTAGAAGTGCTTTAAAGTGCTATTTAAATGTATAGAAAAAAATCTGCGTATTTTTTCAATCATATAGTAAATGATTCTTCATTTTTTGTGGTATTGTGGCATTGAACGTATATACCACGTCCGAGAATTTGAGACAATAGTCATCGACTCTGTTGACCGTTCTGAATTTCAAAGACACGCACATAGTATATCAAAGTAGCTCAGCAAACGTAATCGTGGAATAACCGGTTTTTAAATACAAATATTAAATAAGACTAATTCTTGTGCAGAAGTAATCTTCAATAGCATTAACATTGATGGATATCTCACCTGGGGTCTCAGCGTCGCCATCCTGGAGTGAGGCGCCGGCGGCTGGTAGAAGCTGCTGGAGGTTAAAGTTGGCCTGTACTTCTTGGGGCCGACACAAATCGACTCCATCGTCTTCATTATCGACACTGGTATTCACTCGCGCGATTATCCGATTAGGTCCATAACTGATTCCGTTTCTGGTCACTGAGCACACGGTCGGCCGGAACCGAAGCCGCAAACGGGTCCAAAACAAATTGTACACACCCCCCGGACACCGTTGACACCATTCGACACACCTGAAAACGACAATAGAAATAATTAACACCGGAATCATTGACGCCGCGGACGATCCGAGCTATTGCGATCGCAATATTTAACGATAATTACAAAATTTGTAATAAAAAAAATGGATCAATTATCCGAACTGAGTTGTGTGGTTAGCGTCTGTCGACGGCTGTCGTTATTTAACCGAAGCGTTTCGTAACTCGAAGCCATTAGCGCGAGCCGGTGCCACTGCCAATGTCAATGCTGGCCAATCTTGATCCACTAACCCGCCATCTTTTCAGTCAGTCGGCAATAACTTATTTTAATGGCAACGCGGCGTCGACGATTCAGCATCTCCATTATTATTTATTTAATAATGAATGATTGCACTGGACGCTTGTAATGTGGCTTCCGTTGGCGTTACGCAATTCCAACGAGAGGCTCGCGTCGGATTTGAATGGCCACAATAAAATCTCGTTATTTATTGCGAGAAATATGGAGATTGCGGAAATATTAATCTAGCCATAAACACGAAGACAGTTTTACACGAACCTAAACATTTCAATTAGATACAGGTACGAAAACCTTAGAGATGCACGTCATTTTTAAGCATTTATGTGTCGCTAATTTTGAATCAGCTTTCATGCCACTGCGCGAGCTGCAGAATATCATATCCGATTACAAACGTACACTGTCAACGGAAGAGAATCAACATCATCAATGGCGTAATTGATGCTTATTTGCTTGTGAAAAACATTACCTTCACCGTGAAGATTTGATGTGCTCTCTGCTTTAACATTGCCAGATAATGACGTTAATTCTGATGATACAATGTAAGTGCACATCTGGAACTCATTGTCATGAGAAAGCACTGACTCTCAATCCTCTATTTATAATTGTTAGCAAATTATTTTCACCATTCACCAAGTATCAGAATTAATATACAAATTTAGTTATAGAAATATCTACCTGGTGATAGTAATTTCGATTTAGCGCGACAATAATGTTCCAGGAAAAGCTCGATAAATTATTTAGAATTATTCGTCATCATTCAAAGCAAAAGCATCAAGGATGCGGACAGTCAGTCGCCGAAAAAGCCTATGGTTGACAAGCCTTCCGGTCCCCGGAGGAATGGAAGACTAAGGTTGACGTGGTTGGACTGTGTACAGAGGGACACTGCAACATTGAAACTTACTAGAAGAAGGAGCGACGTAGCGGCAGACCGGATAAAATGGAGAAGAGTGTTGGATGAGGCCAGGGGTCTACAATAGGGCTTCATATTTAAATTTGGTTAAATAAAATCTCACCTAACCGACGATAAATGTTAAATTAGATTATGAAAATTCTACCTGCACGACGATAAAGTTCTAGAAATAATTCGAAAAATTATTTAGGATTATACGGAATTAAAATAATTATAAACTATTAGAGAAGCTTCATATTTAAGTTCGGTTGAAGAAAATTTAACTTGATTGAGAGACAAATCTCAAAAAAATATTTCAATATAAAATAAGAAGAATTTTCAACACTTGAACGTATGTCTAGATTGATAAAACTAATGCGAGATGGAGAGATGTACAGATTTAAGTCCTCTCTAGAGCAAATTCTTAAAAAATACCATCTGTAAGCTATTAAAGAAAGTTTTCACATACAGGTGTAAAATACATCATCAAGACAAATGCGAAAACCATAAATGGTGAAGGAAATTTCTACCTGTTCGAAGATAAAGTTCCAGGAAGAACTTCGTTACTAAAATTATTTTATTGTGCGTTCATAAATTATCAGAGAAGCTTAATATTTATGTTTAGTTCAGTCTTCAAATAAAATCCAGGAAGACAAAGCAACTACATATTAATATTCAATTTGAATCAAGGAAAATCTAACCTAACCGTTGATAAATATCCAGAGATAACTAAAAAACTGATATATTGACTAAATCATTTTTAAATAATCATCATAATGACAATTATTTTTAAAAAAATTCGACATCGATATCAACGTAACTTTAGATTAATAAAAGGCATTTAAAATGCAGTAATACTTATAATTCAAACATCTCTAAAGGAAGATTGATTAAAACATCCAGAAGATGTATCTATTGATTTCAGTTATAAAATATTAGGCGAATGAATGAAATATACGCGAAAAAAATTAGATCCGATAAAAATGAATAATCTAAAGAAGTTTAAATGCTCCATTTCTTCCATCAAAACCTCCAGAATTAAAATTTTATTGAAAACACCAAACGGCATTACGCATTGTCATAATTTCATTTAGATTTTATTTAGAATTTATTCTTAATAATCATTAATCTTGATTTTGCGTTTGATATACGTATTTAACGCATAAAATAAATGTTTATTCAAATCAAAACAAAATGAAAAAAACATAATAAAAAAATTAAAACAAAGATTTCATTGTTAACGTGTATACAAAAAAACTTTCGCGATTTTTTTGCAATCATCAAACGTATCCATTGGTAAAATCATATTATTTTATATCAGAAAATGATTCACGCCATAAATTTCACAGGGTAAAAAATATAACAATCAGATAATGACCAAAATAAAGCATTACATCATACTAGTTATACCCCGGTCGATACAGAAGAAAAAAAATGATAAAACAATATAGCGAATCTTCACATTGCGATTTATTAGCATAGATAAGAGATCTAAAAAGAAGAGGAAATGAATTAGCAAATTAATAATGACTGCGTTGAATAATAATTAGCATTGTCTCTATTCGACAATATGAAAAAGATTCGTGCAAAAATATTAACATACAACAAAAAAACTACCGTATGTTGTTTATATGAGCAGAATTCCGTTCATTACCCATTGAAGGGTGAATATTTATCCTATAATTTTTAAAACTGTACTTATTAACAGTTAATTCATCCACACAGAAAATCGAATATAATGCCAGTATGACTTATCGATTAGGCGTGGAAAATACCTCTATAATTGCAACAGTTAACGCCGAAGATTATAAAAAAAAACGCAATAATTGTCTTTTCATCCGTCGATACAGTCATCAATCGATCTTTAACGTGTCAATGAAAAATATAAATAGAATTAAATACACGAAATGTGTAGCAGATGGGCAACGGATCCTATATATTCGTCTACTCTATTTACAATGCAGCTCCATGGCGAATTTATAAAAGATTTTCGGCTCGAGTTCCCTTTATGCACACTTCCATATCGATTATCGACAATTAAGGATAAATTAAAAGCTAATGTGCAATATATAATACGAATTCGGACCGTTACGCAACTCGTTTCGAAAACCGCGAAGAAGGACCGGGTGTTAAAGAACTCTGCGGTTTAATGGCTCAATCGACGTACGAGTATGCCGAAAATTAAAATTATGACGTCATATTTCATTAGCCGAAACATTGATAAATAAGACAACACGAATACGTCCCGTTACATGATATATTTGTGTTACGGATAACTATGTCGTAAATAAAAAAGAATGTAATTGCAAAAAACACGAAAATTAAACACAATTTTGATGGGACCTAATAAAATCGTGGCCGTGTTTCGACTTAATGGACATTTAACCCCGTGACTTAGCGTACTTAATGCGATCCACACACGAAAAAATCTCCGCGTATATCTCGCGCTTAATAAAATCGCATTTTATTCGATCGGTATCGACAATAATAGACGGATAACTGTATCGACGATCGGATGTGCGTGTCGATGCAGTATCGGGACGTAGCTGACCACTGTTTGAATCACTGCGCTTTGGGTAGGCGTGGTTTAATTCATCGGAAGGGCACTGTAGCACTGGTTCACTCACTGCGAGGGTTTGTTGACGGCGGTGGCGCGAGATGCTGGGCGAAGAGGCGTGGTGGGGGCAAGTGCGCGGCCGACACGTCCGTCGCGGCCCGCGTCCCGACCGCGAGTGGTCTCGGACTCTGCTGGCCGGTCCCAGTCGTCCGAGCTTCGGTTAATCGACGCGGAGTCGATTAATCGGCGCGCGCTTAACTCCACAACTGCTAACTGACTGGAGCTGAGGTGCCTCCCTCGGGTGCGATGACTTGTGTGGTAGTGGCGAAGGTCGTTTCGCATAGGGTGACTTCTGCACTCATCTGTCTGCTGTTATAAAAGCGCCGACAATTTCTTCGCACAATAATTTCATCAAATTAATGTTTACAGATTCAGACGACAACATCAAAAATATAGGTCTCTTCGCAATAATGAATATTTCAGAAGAATGGACCTTGTGTCGCAGTGGGAAGAGTCCATAATGATGACTTGATAAATACACTCAACTCTTTTTTTTTACACGTTATATATGTTCCACCAAAAACCGTGTAAAAAAATAATACTAACGATACGTCTAATGCGTTAGCTTCTAATGAATCGTTTTTTGTTATTGCTGTCCTGTGTTGTTGAATTTCTTATTATTAAGAAATCTGTTATCCACTTCTGGGTTTTTTGTTTAACGAGTTGTTTATACATTTCTAAAGATCCAGTCATACAAAACTGCAGGTTGGAATTTTAAAGCATGTTCCAGGTTGAGATCATAAATAAGAAAATGCTATTCTACACTCTTAGCAAATTTCAAGCCTTCATTAATTAAAGCAACAGTTATTTGTGGCATAAAATTATGTTCATTACCGCCGATGAACACCGGGACTTATTTTGTTTCTATTAATCGTATTAGAACAAATAATTCGTGTAAAAATATGGCGTTTGTTCTTTTTAGTGGACTTTGTTATTTTAAAACCGTGTAAAAAAGGGTTTCGTGTATTAAGGTTCAATAAAATAGGATAAAGCGCCCTAAATCGATCACAAAAAAAATGTTGAAAGTTATATAGGTTTGATAAATGCCTAAAAGTACACATAACTTTCAGTTTTTTTAATCTGTTCCAAAAACAAGTCAACGCTTTTCTCTTTTCATCGAAGGAAGCACTATAGCGATTCGTCCTTTCTTGTTTTTTTCATATTCGAGAGTATGAAGAAGTTCGATACGGCGAATATAGATGCTGAGGTATCATAATTGTGTTACTTTTGGCCAAAAATTAATTTATGGTGTTTAACCCCCTTGGCGATTCTATCCACATCTCATCAGTGTTTTTTTATCTTCGGATATTGAAAATACAGGGAATCATATTCGGCGCATATGGAGGCTGTATCATAATTGTACTGCTTTGGTAAAAAAATAATTTATGCCGTTTATCTCCTTCAGCGATTCTGTCTTTATATTCTCAATGCTAGAAAAATAACGTCCTCCTTGGTATTTCTTTTTCATCTCCAAGAGTATCAAGAAGTTTCATACGCCGAATATGGATGCTGAGTTATCATAATTGTGATGCGTTTAGCCAAAAATAAATTTATGGCGTTTAACCCCCTTGGCGATTCTATCCATATCTCATTAGTGTTTATTTTTATCTTCAGATATTGAAAAAAAATACAGAGAATCCTATTCGGCGAATATGGAGGCTGTGTCATCATAATTGTACTGTTTTTGGTAACAATACATTTATGGCTTTTGGCTCCATTGGCGATTCTATCCTTATCTCGACAATCATAGAAAAATATCGTGTCCGAAACTGATTTAACCGAAACGTACATTCTTTATATATATATTTTTTTAATTTTTGCTTTTTTACGTTACATGAACTACATGACTGAACGAAAAAAAATCAGAATATTAAATTTAAATTATTCAGTAATAGTTCCTTATATACGACAAATGATTCGTGAAATTTTTGTTTTCTCGAAATACCTTCATCAAATACTTTTTATAATTCTTGAAGCACTTCCGGATTTAAAATTATTCTTAAGACTGTATCTCCTTAATCTAGATAAATTATTTCCTTTCATGCTTTTTTTCATCTTCTGATCAAAAATTCATTCGAAATACCATTTTTCAAATTTTATTAAGAAATATATGATAATAAGACTTATAATTCAACCCGCGAAAGTATAAAAATCATATATTTTTTCGGGTCTTTTTGTCACACATCAGGTGAATGTATAAGCTTACGAATCATACGGGTGGTATTTTTAGTCAAAAAGTCAAAATACGTCAGGTATACTAATATTACATCAATATTGTGACAATTCCACATATTTTTTTATCAAATTTTGTATATCCTAGTTCGATTAATTGGGATAAAACTTAAAATTTTACCGGCTATGAAAATTCGATAAATATATGTTAATTATAATTCAATTCAATAAATTTTGAACCAAAGAAATGTATTTAATCACAGAAATATTATTTAAACTGCTCTAGGATAAAATAATTCCTAGTTGCTCTATAAAAATTATTCTTCACTCCATCCTCAAATTTAAAAATCTAAATTAATCAAATTTATTCAGGACTCCTCCTGAAGCGATTTATAAATGTTAATGAAAAAATAAAATAAATTAAAAAAGATCGAAATCGAAACCTCCTTCAATTAGACATTAGACTTACTTAATTTAACTTTAGACTTTTATAGATCATATACCATATTTAGATCATAATCTCAATTAATATCCAATTTTCAATAGACGAGTTGATCAATATTATCCTAATTTGAGATAATAATCAAAATAATATAGATCTGCCAACCATGAATTACAGAGGGAATAGATGGAAAAATTATAATCGTTAAATAAAATAATATATGATCACAAACAAATTAAATATGAAGACAGATTATTAAAGATATCCAAAGGTTAGCCGACTGACTTATCCAGCAATGACTTGTCTATTACATGTAAATATATATTATAAGATAAACGACAAACGTCTGAACAACAATCATTCAGAGGTTGGTACACTTCAAGATGTCTTGATTCAAACTAAAACGTTAAATTTTCAGAATTAACAGAAGCTGAAATGGTATAGAAGGAATTAACGTGATCGCTAATATTCATTTACGAGTCACTGGAGAAGTAGATGATTTCAATAAACTATGATACTCTAGCTCGATTGAGAACAAAAATAACGTCTTCTTTTATTCAAAATGTTTCAATATGAAAGCTCTGCAGTATTTATTTCAGCGATTATAGATGAAATTGAATATCGTATCCTCAGCGATTTATGTATAATTCAAGTTTAGTTTTAAGTAATAAAATTAAACACTCAAGCAAAGATTTTCAAATGCTATAATCTAAAATCAAATCATGAAATAAGTCCATCACAGAGATTATAGGTTGATTAAAATATCATATAATTTTTTTAATTATAAAAAATAGATGTCGAACTGTTATTAAGATGATTGAACTTGTTTCTGGCACTATAACACCTCGATTTATGAACGAATGTTTCCAAACTAGAGAATCTGAAACTGGCTAGTTCTGTGTGATGATTTTTTGTCATTTAGTTTATTAAGAATATTTCTTATTGTAGATATAGAGAAGGCATGCAATGAATGGTGGTGTATGGTGGTGGTGAAATTTAATCCTCTTTATGAGAAGATTATAAAAAAAAGTGCCATGAAAAGGTGCTAAATGCTGAATAGACTAAGAATTCTTAGAAAAATATACTTTTATGCATAATATTAAAAATAACATATTGATCGGATGGTCTTATATTTGAATGAAGATCAGAACAACTGTAAAACATAATTACAGAGTCATTTATTGGAATGAATTGCACTTAAGAACAATAGATTGTTAGGTATTATTAATAATTATTATCAATGAAATCAAAGATAGTTTATCTTGAGAATAATTAGCCTGAAGCTGCGTTATCATTGCATTTATTGATATATGTCACGTATAGTAATCGGATATATAATTTTAGATTTCAGATTTTATGGCACTTGTGTTATAATCTACGCGTTAAAATCATTATACTAGCTAGATAAACATCTTAATATAATATAATAGTTTTTAGTATCATAGTAAATTATTATCATAACCATCGTATTTAAAAAAAATGTTCTGAACAAATTTGACAAGTGCTTAATTTTTTTTATATAAAGCGATGATGATGATATTTAGAGTGATACTAAAATCATTATTGTCTTTGATGACATGAGCATGAATCATAGATTTTTTTCAATATTACTATTATATACAAAAGATTAGAAACCAAGGAGTATTAAAATATTAAAAAAAATCCTTTATGTCATATTCCAAGAACCTGCTATTTAAATTGATAATCCCTTCACTTGTCTTCTCAATTGTAGCTCGATGAACCTGTCCAGCTTATTTTTTTCCAACGACTAACTGAAAATATAAATTCATCTTTTTGTTAAATAAATACTCATTTTTTTAAATTCAAATTTTTATTGTATCAGTAAAATAATGAATCATGAAAATATGCATATTAAAAATTAATTAACACGGAACTAATTTTTTTATTGAGATCCGCGTTAATTCTTAAAATTAAATCAACAATTTAGGAATTACTAATTTGGAAAATATAGTGATTATTCCCTTATCTTGAAGTATTACCGAAATTCTCAGATTTTTTCATGGTAAATATTCAAAGCAACGGGATAACACACAAATCTTGGGTTTTCCCGTGTACGTCACTGCCATCGCTCGTATTAAAATAATTATGAAACATAAATTGAATATTTTTTTTATAATTGAATAAAAAATATATACATACATGTTTTGTTTTATTTTATAAGAAATGATTTTTCCGCAAAAGATTGTATTAATAAATATTTTCCATTAAGAAATATTATGTTTAAAAAAGCTTTTCTACTTTAATAAATAATAAAATAGATTTAAACAAAGGAAAAGCCTTAATAAACATTGAAAACTAATAAGATACTTAATTAAATAATATAATGAAATGAAATATCAGTAGGTTAAACATATTTGGTACTGTGATTTTTCTTTACATTTGTTAACAACTTTGGGATCTGCTTTTTAATTAATTTAATATTTATTGAAATTGTTTTTCGGCTGAATTTATGGTATCCATGATGCGATGGAACGCTTGAGATCCCATTCCTGCCAAACTGCTGATCCATCCCGGCGCTGGTGATGCTGAAGTCGGAGACGGTTGAGGCGCATTGTCTTCCAGCGATCTTCCGAAGAAATAATCGTCGTACGTCGTATCGTAATCCGGTTGAATCGGATTAAATTTGGCAAAGTAGATGGCGGCCAGGGCAGAATACAATAGAAGAGCCGCGGTAAAGAGCTGGAATTTTACAAAATTTGAATTTAATTATCATACACGTGAGAATAAATGAATGAATGAAATTTTATTTAAAAAAAAAAAGCGTTAAAAAATTAAATGGAAACGTCGTTATTGTGACCATGGCCGATATGGGTTAATTTTCATTGAGATTTTTCGTGACAAATGTTACGAATTAATTCATTCATGATTTAATAAATTAAAATATACATTTTTTAATCAAATATTAATCTAATCTTATATATTATCTATGAATAATCAACTTCTGAAAAATACCATTTTTTCTTTTAATTTGACATAAAATTTAACGTATCAATTTATTTAAAATATTAAGTAAAATACATTCATATCTGCAACTGTAATATAAATAAATAAGGAGACTTATACGTAGTATAAGCTCCAATGAATGAATTAATAAAGAAAATCTCATGTTCGCAGGGAAACTATAGAGAAAAACCACAAGTTTTATTCAAAGTGTTTACAGCTAACTGTAAAGCATTTACCACTCTGTAATGTTATGGGAATGTTTCAAAGGTTCTTGGCATTCCAAGGTTTTTAGCTTATAAATGTTGTCAATGGTATAATGAATGTCATTAAATACAAATCAAGTAATTTTAGATGACATCCTACCAGTTTTTGAAGGCTTAACATGAACGAGTCAAAATTGCGGGTCAATTTTTTTACAAGTAAACTAATTTAATTTAGAAATTTTGAGAAAAAAAATTATATTGCGAAAGCATTTATTAAGTTTGGTCATAAAATATGCGGATCTTTTGTATTTTGCGGGCCGTATAAGTATAATTGTCATTCTGACTTATTTTGACATTGGATTTTTATTAGCTATCGAAAAGATTTTACGTGTAATGTGGAATGATTTTTTCAACTTTTTTATACTCTCGAAGGTGAAAAATAACGCGAAATGATGACGTTTTGTCAGACTTGACAGAATTATTAAAGGAGCCTAACTGTACAAATTAATTCGCGGAATATGGAGGCTGAACCCCGTATGACTTATTTCTGAATTTTTGAAGTTAAAAAATACATGAAAAGATGACATTTTTCCAACACTGATGAAATAATAGAATCGCCAAGCGTCATAAATTTATTTGTGGCCAAAATCAACACGTTTATGATAACATAGCATCCATATTCGACGTATGCAACTTCGTCATACTCTTGATGATAAAAAAAAACCAAGGAAGGACGTTTTTTTCCTAGCATTGAAAAGATAAATACAGAATCGCTGAAGGAGATAAACGGCATAAATTTATATACTCATCGCATACAACTGCTTAACAGTCTCGGACATGACATTTTCCCATGATTGACGAGATAAGGATAGAATCGCCAATCGAGCAAAAAGCCATTAATGTTACCAATAACAGTACAATTATGATGACACATCCTCCATATTCGACGAATATGATTCCCTGTATTTTTTTTTAATATCCGAAGATAAAAAAAAAACACTAATGAGAGATGGATAGAATCGCCAAGGGGGTTAAACGCCATAAATTTATTTTTGGCTAAAAGTAACACAATTATGATAACTCAGCATCCATATTCGGCGTATGCAACTTCGTTATACTCTTGATGATGAAAAAAAACGAAAGGAAGACATTTTTCCGTGATTGGCGAGATAATGATAGAATCGCCAATGGAGCAAAAGCCATTTTGAGAATCCATACTTCGAATATAAATATTCAAAGTATGAAACTTCTTGATACTCTTGGAGATGAAAAAGAAATACCAAGGAGGATGTTATTTTTCTAGCATCGAGAATATAAAGACAGAATCGCTGAAGGAGATAAACAGCATAAATTATTTTTTTACCAAAACAGTACAATTATGATGATAAAGCTTCCATATGCGCCGAATATGATTTTCCGTATTTTTTTTCCATATCCGAAGATAAAAATAAAACACTAATGAGATATGAATAGAATCGCCAAGGGGGTTAAACGCCATAAATTTATTTTTGCCCAAAAAGCAACACAATTATGATAGCTCAGCATCCATATTCGGCGTATGCAACTTTGTTATACTCTTGATGATGAAAAAAAAACGAAAGGAAGACATTTTCCCGTGATTGGCGAGATAATGATAGAATCGCCAATGAAGCAAAAGCCATTTTGAGAATCCATACTTCGAATATAAATATTCAAAGTATGAAACTTCTTGATACTCTTGGAGATGAAAAAAATACCAAGGAGGACGTTATTTTTCTAGCGTTGAGAATATAAAGACAGAATCGCTGAAGGAGATAAACGGCATAAATTATTTTTTTTAGCAAAACAGTACAATTATGATGATAAAGCCTCCATATGCGCCGAATATGATTCCCTGTATTTTTTTTCAATATCCGAAGATAAAAAAAAACACTAATGAGATATGGATAGAATCGCCAAGGGGGTTAAACGCCATAAATTTATTTTTGGCCAAAATCAACACAATTATGATACCTCAGCAATTATATTCGCCGTATGCAACTTTTTCATAATCTTGGAGTAGAAAAAAATACCAAAGAAGGACGTTTTTTTACTAGCATTGAGAATACAAAGACAAAATCGCTGAAGGAGATAAACGGTATTAATTTATTTTTGGCCGAAAGCAACACAATTATGATAAGCCTCCATACTCATCGCATGAAACTTCTTAAAACATATATTTTCAACATTGATGAGATAAGTATAGAATCGCCAATGGGACTAATCCCACCTTGAAAATTGTCTTTCAGAAGTACAGTAGATTTAAAAATGGGTTAATTTGCATAAATTTGGTATATATTGGCGCAATCTAACCCTGATAAATGTTGCCAGCATACAACGACGAGATCAGCGACTTATACATTTTAAAATCAACCGAGTCGGAAAATTTTCCAGTACGTCCCCACTGTGACATATCCACATTTACCTCCGAGGCGCGTAATACACTTTTAAACGCGTACGTAATGGCGTAATTAGTATGCCGGGTCACGTGAGACGATAGATAAATTAGCCAGGAGCAAGAAGGTGCAGTGGCACAATGGCGGCGGGGGAAATTCACGTAAAACCATAAACATCCTCTTCGACGCAGAATCGTTAAATTTAACGATTATCGCCATCTTACATCGGCGCATCCTTCTTGCGGTCCACAATCCTTATCCACCATCTCGCCAGATGCATAAAGACTTCCTTTTTTAATATTTATTGGCATCCCACGGTATGCATCTCGGTACCATCGGTGATAGCAATTAAGTGTTACGGGTTTATTGATCCTGTGCAAAATTTTGCACGGATTATGCAACGAGAATGTAATATTAATCTAAAACATGTCCGCAGTGCAGCCAACCGAACGAACGGCGAGCTCGTCGGCGACCCATTTTCCGATATTTGCCCCGTTCACGTTTCGTTTTCATTGGCGGCAAAGCATTTTTGAACTTGGTGACACAGTTCCGTGGCCAATGATGCGTTCACCGACGTACACTGTTACGTCGCAAATGACAAGTGTTGCCAAATAAGAACACCATCACGTACATCCCATTTGGTTTTTGTCTATTCGGTTGTCGCCTTCGGAAAATATTTCAAGTACGACACGCGACATTGAACTCAATTTTCGTTATGAATAATAACACTATTTTTCCAGTGAAAAAATAAACAAATATATCTAAATAAACACGTTCATTGTCAAACGTGCGAATATTTAAATTCAAAATAAAAACAAAAGAAAATCAACTGCATTCAATTATTCAACCATTCATATTCAAATACTACGTATGCCACTAGTGGCATCTATGTACGAATCTCGGCAATTCCACATGACTCGCATACAAATGCATTCACATTGATAATAACAAAAAAAATTCATTTAGCTTACGTACTTAATGATTTACATTATTTGCGTAGTGTAATCCACTTAAACTATTTATTTTATAGCCAATGACTGCGTCGGTGCAATGTAACCCCAGTGTATTAAAAAAATAATTGTATTTTTAACGATTGGCAACATTTAAAATCTGTCAAATATATTCAATTTGATTTGATCGAGCAGATATGCTGAAAATATTCGCATACCATCTCAATTTGCATTGTTTAACAGTAAAAGAATTGATGAAACAATTACACGGTGTCCGAATTAGCGCCGATTAGATCGTCCGATCGCACTTATCGACTGTCCATTGTGGTCTAATTTTCTTTTTTCTAACGGAACAAATTTCGGTATAGATCAATTCACACTAGTTTTCGGGCTATAACGAGAGGGTCATCTGAAACAATGCGGCGGCCCTTGTCTCTTTACAATTTCACTTAGCGCCGGCGTATAGACCTCGTCCAGATTGGCATGTCACGATTCGCAAATAATAGTTCAGACAGTATCGACACATTTTCGTAACATAATAAACAAATTACACGGAATCCATGTGTAATTCAACCGTTATTGTATCCGACAACTGTTATATTTTACCGTAACAATGGAAAATTCGATATTAATAATAATAATTTGTGATAAAAAGGTGGAGAGTGGCGCTCGAACGAGACGGTAATTCAATTAATGCAGATCAACATGTGACCTGGAATCTCGCATCTCGTTAATTCAATCAGATGCGATTCAAATTTGAAACAAAATGCAATGGCGGTCGAAATATTTCAAATTGTATGGCAACGACGGTGGCGCCATCTAGTGACGACTATTGAAATTATCGACTTATTTGTTCAAGATCTTAAAAAATGCATTGTATGTCGAGACGGAATGTTTTATATGGATATTTTGAGGGCCTGTCATTAAATATAATGTGGTTTTATTATGCATCAATTTATCACGCTGGCGATGCCGTAAAGCGGGTGATTAAAATTTACATCTCGACATTCTTACCTGGAAGCCACTCCAGAATTTGAATGACCCTTCCGTGATGATGAAATCGTAATAGCCCGCCCAGGGGTCTGTGTATCTCGCCTTCATCGGCTCCTTGGGCTTCTCGGTGGTCGTCGTCTCTGGGGGATGGTCGTGATGGAAGTAATGGTCGTGAGTATCGTCGTAATATATCTCGTGGTCCATTCCTCTGGCCTTAGAGCTATTCAAGTTAAGCGTGGAATTGATTACAGAGCCAATCCTCTCCTGATTCGTGCCATTGGAATGTTTGCGATGGATAATAGTACTGTTTCCTGATGATTTTTTTGTGTTCATCTTTCTGACCACGTCCAGAGCTGTCCTCATCAGCGTAAGAATCATTTCTGGAGGCGTGAACGATTGCGTTTTCAGCGATGGAATCGATGGATCTGACCGCTTGGTTATTGCGTCCTCGTAATAATCTTCAGCGTAATCATAACTGAAATTATTATATCAACGTATTCATATCCGAACAATAGAAAATCATAAAATAGAAAATGAAAGTGAAAATAATACCTCTTCGTCGTAGGTCGTCTGACATAATATTGCATCGTCGTCAATGGATGCGACGTCTGCGTAGTGGATTCTTCATAGGGGGCACAATTTGCATCATTAATCAAAATATAAAAAACAATTAAACTGATCAAACGGAATCTTTTCCTAGTGCTATTCATTTTAAGGCTATAATTAAATCTACAAAATGAATAAATTATTATTATATCATTGATATATAAATATAAATAAGATCAACTTACACTTTTCGGATAAATATAATTGATTATTTCGAATTTAACATGTGTCCAGTGAGCTGATATTCTATTTAGCTGACAATGAATACTGGTGATAAACACATGGTCACTTTTGTCACTTGTCGTGTTTTTTTTTTATTTTATTTTTTATTGACACTCGATGGCACCCGGGAGTCTTGTTCTTCTGCGTGGTCGACGCAACTGTGACGATTATCATTCAATGGTCTCCGGATGCTGGTCGCAGTTGATCTGGATGATGACAAGTGTCAACATTGTTGGAGTGTGTCAACTAATCGTAGTTTAGGATGGCTGCCATCACTTGAATATGTTCTATGCAAACATCATCCATTTCGCAGATGAACTCTAAATATATTTAAATGTTAATAGTTTCTGTACTTCCAGACGTCGGCAACCATCTGCAATTCTGAATTACGAAGACGTACTTTATAATCAATAAATTATTTTTAAGTCAGTTTATGTCTAAACTACAGAAACAGATGTAATTTATTAGATGGTAGTCTTGTTTGGCAGTATAATCAACTCTACTATAGCGATCACTGCTATAGAGCAGCGTATACGAAAGCCCCTCCTATAGTGCTCCTTTCTATATCGCTGTTTTCTCCAAAACGCTAATTTTTTAAGCTCAAATTAGATATTTCATAAATATGTAATGCATTGGTCAATGGTTGCCAACAAATTATAACCCGCGCGTGTGAACAAGTAAATAATATAACAAGATCATTTAAATATGTGAATGGAAAAATGTTTCATGTATTGATTTCGTTCAATTTACAAAATACAATAAAAAAAAACCTAACCTCAAATTTTGTATGGGTGCCTAGTTTTCTATAGCGTGGTCCCTATCTCGTCGCTATAGGAATGTTGACCGTATTTATTTTTTATCAAAACGTAAATTATGATTTCAATGATTTAAATCCGACAATTGAAATTAAAGGATTAGCCTTAATCAAGAAAACACTCAATGACGTATATAAATCTCGGGATCTTTTGATTTTTCTTGAATAACTTTTTTAATATAATTCCTAAATGTCACAAACATTTTGTATTTATCTATAAAAGTCTAAAGAATAAATATGATAAATAATCATTGACCGTTATTATCCGCAATTGCGAAAAAAAATAAAAACAACAATATTCGCTTCTGGAGCCACAGACGCGATGTTTTTTTTGCTCGCATCCGGTGCGATGTGCCAAGTGCGAGTGAGACGTAATAGTTGACACGTGCTGCGAGAGTTCGGCGCTCACAGTAGTCGGCGGCGTGTCCTCAGTCTGCGGCGGGACATCGACGGGTGTGCGTGTCATTTACGCGTCATATTGATTAGTACAAAAATCTAAAATATCAACCAAATTTTAAAGCATATCCATGAAAAACTATTTTTATTCTTAGAATAATCCATTTAAAAAAAAAACCTAATATGCTTGGTGTCTATTTTCCCTAATAAATATACTCCCTTCGGCCGACGCCGTTAGTTTCGAGCCGCCGTAAGGGATCAGTTAAAGAATTATTGCAGATTCTCACATCTGCATGATACACAGTACAGATGAGCAAAGATACATATAATTCTTTATTGTCAAGAAAAAGAATTTAGAAGAGTCTGATTCTATAATGTCTTACATATTTACTAGATATGGATAAATATGGAGAGAGGCCTGAAATTAGGTATAATGGACACCTCAAATAAAAACGACTATAAAAACGTTTTTGAATTGCCATCGAATCAAAAATAAAAACAACGAGAAGAAGTGTAACCATCTTCTATTTCCTCCTCAGCAATGTAGCTCCATCTTCCGGCCAGTTTCAGTATGTCTTGTCCACAGTCCAACCATCCTAAGGCTTGTGTCTTCCTTTCTCTTTGGAACAGGAAGGCTTGTTGGCCATTAAAAGCCTCTTAATGATTGGCTGTACCATATTCACGAGACGTTACCGAAGCCGACACAGCTGGCACAGCTCCTTGTTGCATTAGACACGTTATTCCCCACCATTGAGTACAGCTTTAACACCCCTCTCAGTATCTCCTTTCTGGGATATTCATTTGTCGCTCGTGTTACTCTTTTAGAGCCTAGAATTAAAAAAAACACATATTAGGAATAGCTTGATAGCATATATATGTCAACATGGTTCTTCTTCGAACTTAACCTGAATGGTTTTCGTTATTTTCAGTTACAAATAGTCGTCGCATATAATTTTTTAGAGATTAAAGAATTTGTCTTTCGAATATGAATGTGTTTTTTTTTTTTTTGGTAATTCCGTTGATCTTGAGGCCTTAATTCTATGAGTTTCTCCCGAGTTATCAAATTTAGCTACAAAGTCAATGTCTTCCGTCTAGATAACGAGCTTTATTGATGTTCTACCCCAGGCATACTAAAGTTTTACATTGTCTTTACATATCGAAATTACATTTAATAAATTAAATGTAAAATTTTACATTAATCACCAATAAAATGTAAAAAAAATCAAAACAGTTTTTTCAATTAATTATCCATATCATCAATAGATGTCAATGATATATTTAATTATTAATTTTTAATTAACACTTTTTTTATTTTTGATTTTTAATTTTCTGAAAAAACCTCGGGTTGACGATACGTACCTGAAGAATGTGACCTCTGCCTGAAACAGTTGGCACATATTCGACGGCAACATAACGGACAGCAGGTGTCGTGACGATTCATTTATACTATTTACTTATCCTTATTGCTACTATCTCAGTGCTCTTCGTGTTTCAGCAATAATTTATTTGAACCAAAGTTGAATGAACACAATTAGGTCAAGTTTAGTAACAAAATTATACTGAAAATCGATCGATTAAATGATTCCATGCAAATACTTTCGATTTGATTGTAGATCCTTCATAAATGGAGCTGTTAATAATATTTATAAATATTATGTTTTATTAAATTGAGACGCTACTGAAGATTAAAACTCAATATATATTTACATCAGAGTTTTTCAACGCATTTTTATTTAATTATATGCCGTATTTTGTTAATTATTTAAGTTAAATATGAATGCAATGCGTGTTTGTACTAATTATTATATAATATATAAAAAAATTGTAATTTTTTTTTGATTTTATGCGTTGAATTGAATATCCATGTTGCCATGCAAGAAAAAAATACTTTCAGATGCTGGATCAACGTGGTTTTGTACACGTAACAAGTCGTGAATAAACACACTTTGGTCACCAATTTAGTTCACTAGATGTGATTTACCGCTAGATGTTATTTAGGGTAAAAGATTTTTAGCATGTCTGATAACATCCATCATCGGACATGTTTCCAACTGTAACAGAACGTCAGCGGCGTTTACAGTGATCACTTCTTGTCCGCCGCGCGCAGGACGATGGCCACATTACATAGAACGCTTGTACTTAGTTTATTGTTCGGTTTGAGTGCTTTGAGACTTTGTGCTTCTGCTTCGGTGAAGGAGTACAGGCCCAGCGTTTACGTGGTGACTCCTCAGGCACGGTCCGACGATGGCAATCTACCGTTTTTACCGACGCCTATCCCTGATATCAAATCTCCAGAGGTCACCGCATATAGAAATAAGGTTACGACAACAGAATCACCAGATATTATAATAGCAGAGTTCAGAAAACACGGCGAAAAGTCAATCGACGGTTCACTGTCCGTGAAAGAATTGTTGGACAGGGAGATCTTGCACGCAAAAACAACCCAGAGGCCGCAAAAAGTGACCAACTACCAAGCTCACGATATTTTAGATATAATGCATCAGAACGAAAATATCGAGTACAAACCTTCGACGACGACAAGAAGGCCGACTTCGACGACCACTGAAAAAAGCAGAGTCGACGACTACGCCGTAGAAACGTTTCCAGCCGTCTCCGTAGAGCAGACAGGATGGCCAGAATCAATTCCCAATCTCGATGAGCTTATCAAGTAAGTACTATTTTGCAAAATGATACACTCGCATTCGTCATTCGATTCATTGTTATCGATTTCAGCCGTACCGTAAGTCAACCAAAAGACGACGAAGAAGCACGCGCGATCAGAGGTCACGGCCGTTGGTCGGGTCCAGTCACAGGCTACAAAAAATACGTCGATTCGTATTTTCCAAACCACAATACGAATTATGTGCCAACAAACAAATACAAGTCGGTTCGACGTCCGATCGAAGACAGGTACAACCCTGCTCAGCCTTATCTACCACCCAAAAAACCGGCAGCGTCGTTCAAAAAACCGGAGCTTCCACCGCCCCCGGTTCCCATGCCTCCGCCACCGCCTCCACAGACAGTCTTAAGTACGCCATCTATCTCGTATGACTTCCCTCTTCAAGATTCGAAACCATCTGGACCACCGAGCGGTAGCTTTTCGTATTCGCCGCCGAGTCCAAACGATGGTTATTCATATACGCCTCCTCCTGCCGATGATCATCATCATCATCATGATCATCATCCGCCATCAGGTCCACCTTCGGCTCCTCCATCGGCTCCTCCTTCGGCTCCACCCTCGGGTCCTCCTTCAGGTCCACCATCGGATGACCACGATCATCATCATGACCACGACCATCATCATGATCACGACCATCTTCACGACCACGACCATCATCACGATCATCCACCTTCAGATCCGCCTTCTGATCACGACCATGACCATCATCATGACGCACCCCCTACCGGCATATCGGATTTCGACTACCACGACCTTCACGAGCTGTATCATCACCATCATCACGTGGAGGTACCACCTCCACCCCCGCCAACAACAACAGCCGCCCCAGAAATGCAACGCGTCGATCGCTACAGTTATTACTATCTAGGCAAGAGACTATGGTATTTACCACTCTACTTCAGCGTTTACTTCATCATTTATGTCGGCATTTTGATTATCAAGTCCATTGCCAGACATAAAATAACATATCCAAACAGTTTTAAGACTCCTGCTTAAGCTTAATCATAATTTATTCTAATAAAATCATAATGAAGAATGTTATATACTAGGCATCAATAATATATTATTTATATAAATAATTTATCGATCGCTTATTAATATAACGTATATTAAACGTGTATTTTAAAATATTTAAAATAAACAAATGAATGAAAATATGATTTATTGTTTTATTTCAATTATTATTTCGTTCGATGTTGATGACATTAAATTGACGATCTGTGGTGTAATAGTAATATGATTTTCGATAATATTGCAGAGCGTCATCGATGGAAGATTACATAAAGTACCGCACCCGCGGAAATTCTTGGACGAATTCCGACTCGAGCGGCAAAAATCCGGAAAAAATCGACTCCGATCTGTTTACGACCGTCGACGACGCCCAGAACGATCAGTATCCGGCTGCTGGCGAAGTGGAAGACCGATACAATCCGGGACAGGCGTATTTACCTCCGCATCATCATCCAAACACGGCGGCTCCGACTCCGGCTCCGACTTCGGCGCCAACGGATCCTCCGCAACCGATCATCATCCCCACTCCGCCGCCGCAGCCTCCTGCAACTTACGCTCCAAGTCCACCCATGCCTTCGTACGATTACATACCGCCATCGTCTGATGACTCGTACGCATATCCACCACCGCCCAAAGACGATCCTAAACCGTCGCAGGATGAATCCGGTTTTAAATTCGAACTACCACCGAAAGATCTTCCGCAGTCCTACGGTTCGTACATCCCCCCCGTGGAATCGCACGACTATCATCACCACCACCATCACGATGACTACGAAGACTACCATCATCATCATATCTTTCACGATCATCCAACGACGACCACGACGACAACGACTACGCCCCCACCAGAAATGGAACGTGTCGATCGTTACAGCTATTACTATCTAGGAAAGAGATTATGGTACTTGCCACTGTACTTCAGCGTCTATTTCATTATCTACGTCGGAATATTGATTATCAAATCGATCGCCAGACATAAAATAACGTATCCAAATAGTTTTAAAACGCCCTAAGATTATATAGTTATATTATATATTTAATAATTAAGTTATCGACTGGGCATTGTTTATTTGAATAGGATATATTCTGTATTAGACGATAGCTAATTCGATAACGACAGCAAGAAATAAACGAAAGGCTCTGTTAATCGTTACAAATCCATGTATTTGTATTTATTTATCCATGTTTGGAATGTACTATAACAGGATTACAATAATTTTAACACAGACATATGTTAAAAAAATAATAATAGATTTTTCTAATCATCTAAAATCACATTAAACTGTAGATTGTGTTCCTGCACAATGATCTTTATATCTAATTTTTTTGTCGTATATTAATTTTGATTTAAATAAAAATTTCAGTAAATTATCACAATTAGTATTGACTAATAGTTATGCTTTTCACTGGACCATTAACTAATACATTTAATTTATTATTACTATTATAGTTATAGTCTCATTTTATACCAATACGATATGTATATTATTGATAAAAAAAAATATTTACTAGAACGAGAAAAAGATGGCGATGATTTATGTAATTTTCATAATCCTTTTATGCGTTTTTGATTAAATAAAAATAGCGCATAAAATGAGACTTGACTGTACTGTACATTAAAAATTTAATTAATAAATATAAACGAATACTAATGATAAATACAGTGGAGATCGATTGATTTCAAACACTTAACCCTGAATATAACCTGAAAACAAATTTATATAACCTCAAAATATTTTTTTCTTGAATCTATGAATATTCAGCTTTTATTGTATGTAAATTTTATTTTATTAATTTTTACCGGTTTTATGTAAAATATGAAAATGAACTTTTTTTACTTTTACAAAAATAATAATATATTTTTTTTAGTAAAATTGTACTTGTTAATCACTCTATGGGATGCAATGCATTATCTCAATTAGTTTTTTTGAGAAAAAACATAAAAAATGAGAAATTAAACATAATCAAGAATCTGTATTAAAAATCTTTGAGAAAATCTATGATTACTGTCATTAAATCTGAATCTTGGATCACATCTTAACGAAATTTCAGAGCGATTATATAAGGCATATTTTTAACCTAGCTGTGCCGACTATTTGGGGCCCCAAGTTTTGGATTTTTCTCGAATAACTCTTTTAATATAATTCCTACATGTCATAAACTTTTTATTTTTGTCTAAAAAAGTCTAAAGAATAAATATTATAAATAATCATTGACCTTTATTGTTCGAAATTGCGAAAAAATATAAAAACAACAATATTCGCTTCTGCAGCCACGGGCGCGATGTTTTTCTCGCTCGCATCCGGTACGATGTGCCGAGTGCGTTTGTCGTTTACGCATCATATTGAATATAGTTAAAAACAAATCCAAAATATCGGGCAAATTATGAAAAACTATTTTTATTCTTAGAATAATCCATTCTTATAAAAAAAATCAATATATTGATGAAGAATTCATTAATATCATGACTTGGGGTCTATTTTCGATTATAAATAAACCCCCTTCGGACGACGCAGTTGTTTTCGAGCCGCCGTGACGGATCGGTTAATAATATTAATTATTCAAGAGCTTCGAAACGTTATTTTTTCAGTTAAATAAATATACATTGATTCGGTTCCGATTTTCTTTCATATAAAAAAAACGGTTTTTCCGGTTTTCGGTTCAGTTCCGGTTCGAAGCCCGAATTTAAAAGTATTTGGAGTCAATCTCCACAGTACATAAAACAAATATAATCAATCACTAACATTGGGATAATATTCAGCTATCATAAAAATCTAATATCATTCCAAAAAACGTAGATAAATCTCATAAAGTATTTTTTTTTATATATAAATGTATAAAAAGATAATATCGTCAATGGCCTATAGTCGTCCAGATTCGATAGATCGTTCTGGCACAAATTATTGCATTTTTTTTATTATCTTAAATTAAACACTAAACTTAACAATATGAAAAGATACTCTTAATTATTCTATGCAATGTTTTAGTGATTGCTTCACAAATTAATTTGTCAATTAAATAAATATTTTCATCTCTATCTTTGCATATTTACAATTATTTACAATTCGAACATGAATATACAATCTTTGTACATTGACATAAAAATAAGATAAATTATGAATCGACCCTCTTCATTTCCGTGTCGTCGACGGAACGTTTTTTCAAACTGTTTTCCGTCGGCGGCAATTCGACATTATCGAAAACGGGATTATCGATGCCATTGAGATTCGAATTATCGCGTTCGACGATCGATTGTTTGGCTACGTCGTTGCTCTGATAACCGTTTGTAATCTCTTTATTATAACTATTCTCTAAATACATATTGACACTAGCTTTCGAATCTTTCAGCGGCATTTTTTCGTTGCCGCCTTTGCTTTGATTCTCCGACTTTACACACGATTCGACGTCCTTTACGTCCTTTGGCTTCTTTTTGCATATATCATTGCCCTCCACTTGAGGCAGCTTTCTTAAATATAATTTATTGAATAGGAAGTATGCGCATCCTGTTATGAGTGCGACGCAAGAAAATATTCTATATGTCATTCTTGTTCCTACAGCTTTCATAAGATATCCGCCTACTAAGCTTCCAGATCCCCTGCCTATAAATAATAAACCAATTAATATATATCACAAACAAATATGATTAATATATAAAATACTCACCAACTCCATAATATATTCCTCCCATTAAACCTTGAATGCTAGTATCCGTTGTTGATGTGGATAAGCGAGCCGTATATGTTACAGCCGCAGTGAAAGCAAGCGATGTCGTTACACCTTCCAATGCCTCGAAGATGAGGCACATCCATGGATTAAATATTAATGAATAACCTATAACAATAACATTATAATATTATACTAATTTTAATCATAAATACATTCATATTAGGTCTGATTAAAATTTAAAATTTCGCGCGCTGTATAATATTTTTTGTTGTGTTGGTACAACTGTCCTGAAACGTATTTTAAAGTAATTGAAAGTAACAACGATTTAACCCCTTGTGTGATTTGCCCGAATACAATTCGGGTAGGTATTTTGCTGACACAGTGATTTGCCCGAACTGGATTCGGGCACATCGTACACGAAACTTTTTATAGTGATTTGCCCGAATCCAGCTCGGATCATTCCCCCACCAGTTTAGAGAACGCATAGAGAACAATTACCCACTTTTTTCCAAGAGGTTGACCACAGAAGTGGTTAATTATGATTTTTTAGTTGGTTAACAGTTATTAAGCGCGGATAGTATTCAGAAAGGTAATCTTCTGAGGAATTCTAAGCGACGCTGTGCCACTGAGGGTTAGAATGGAGTTTACATCTATCTCAAAAAAAATCTTATGAAGATTATTATGACCGAAACACAATTAATATTGATAAAAAAACATATTATAGCATATTTTTTTTTTATAAATCCTCGTACACTATAATTTACCTAGCAGTCTTATGGCATAGAATAGGAATCCGATAAATAATACGTTTGCATGGCCAATTCTTTCGATGATTGGTCCGGAGAGTACAAGAAGTGGTATTCCAGCGATACCGCCCACTGTAACTGTTATTCCCATCAAACTGCTATTTGCACCTAAATCTTGCAGAAGCCAAAACAGGAAACTCTCAATGTAACCCCAAGCGGACCCTGCAAAAAAATATAACAATCATCATCGTTTGTTGTAAAAATGTTACTTTTTCGTTTGTGATATATACCTAAGACAAATACGGCAACAAACAGAGCAAGGATTTCAACGTTTCTCAGCACGTTCATGACATCCTTTACGAGATCTGTTGCTGGTGATTTAAACTCTAGATTTATTGACAGCATCAACAATCCGCCGAGCACTTTCAAAACGGCATATAAATAAAATGCAGGTCTGAAAAATAGAATTATAATAAATATTAGAGGTAAACGCATCGAAGGATCGTTTTAAATTGTAAGATTATGAAGAATTAGAGCAAAAGATCCGTACCATAGAATCGGAATATAATCAAGGGTTAAATGTCTTATTTAAGGTGAAGATGTGATGCATAAGATGGAGTCTTATAGATTGTAAAATTAAAAAGCAGGGAATGAAAAATCATCCTCTTGTCTGTTCTCATAAGCCTTCCCACATTATTCTCGGTAATGGCGAGCTTACAAATCTGGCCAGATGAAACCGTCTGTTGCTTTTCCAACCATGATAGCTTTAAAAAATGTGATATTTAATGGCCTGGAGGACACTGCGCGATCTCCGCTGTTCCTGGGTTTCTTCCGTTCTACCTCCAAAGTTCCATCAAAGACGCGTCCGACTCAACCCTGTGGCCAGGGCTACGATGGCCATCCTCCAGTTTATCTAAGCTCTTCAACTATGGGTAAAATCGCCAGTCATAAGCCCGGTAGCTGAGCTGTCAACCAATGGTGTCCAAAACTACCACAATGAGCGAAAGCTACTAGACATCATAAAACCCGTAAATTTTAGTTCTTTGGACATTCGTGGTCCAAAATATCTTCTTCTGTAGACCATCATGGAGGGAAGAATGGAAACTAAACGGTAGTTGGGAAGAAAGAAGCTGTAGTGGAAGCCGAGTTGGGGGGTTCAAAATTGTTCCAGCTTACCAAAAATAGATATCAGTAGATCTATTACGTCTGAAAACGGCAAGGAAAGGCTCTTAAAAATAAGAAGACGAAGTTTTCGCTCCTTGTAAAGAAGTTGAAGTTTGGCCTTGTTCTAAAATCGTTAATTACTAAAAGTTTACGCGAATTCTCTAGAGAGAATAAGACATAATAGATTTTCAAATAAGTTCTGCACATAGGCGTCGGACACTGTCAGTGCACCATTGATTGCAGTAGTTTATTTAAATTTATTACAAAAGAGAATTGGAATCGTCCATCGATCCATCTATCGAAGTTTTTTTTATAATCCACTGAATACTTTCAGCTGAATCAAGGACCTTGCTGCTATCAAAGACCGAAGATGAGCAGAGGCAATTTCCGTATTCCATTCAGTGTATGACTAAACTTGCAACGACTGTTATAGTAATCAATATGTATATGTATATGAATGATCCCAATGACCAAATCTATAGTGAACGACAATGATGTCATCTCGGATTACTCATCGAGAGATATACATCCGTTATTCAATGTTTAATTCATAAATATAATCACCTGAAATCCGTATAGCCTTTGTTCCTGCTGGCATAATCGATGAGCATTCCAGACAGGGGCGAGGATATCATTCCACCGATACTTCCATAAATCCTCTGCAGACCATAATCAGCTTCGTGCTCTCGCAAGATGGCAATGACCGCACCTTCGAACATCGCGAACGCCGTTCCACCCACTATTCCTATGAAGACTCGAACCTGTAAACGGCGGAGAGAGAAAAAAAATACAATAAATCCTGCAATTATTATCAAACGCGACAATTGGACATATGTCCAAAGAACGGGACAATTAGAATGCTTATCCAATTGGCAATATCAAGTTCTCGGTTGCGGGTAATTTGCGCTAGTTGATGTACATATCTGGAGCACTACACAGTACTGTTTTGAAGATGTCGACTCGTCCGGAAATTAGTAATTGCTGCCGCTTCCCTTCCGGTTCACTTCGTATCGCATTACCATTGTCTACTACACATGTTCGAATACCTTAATTAATTAACAACACGAAACGGTTCCACATCTCTGCAACTTTTTAATTTAAACGATAACGATAGCTGTCACAATGGTTATAGCATCGATTGCTCAGAATAACCTTTGGTTATACATCGCCACAAGGATTCTGCCATATACGTATAGACATTTCAATTAAAAACGTGTTCAATAAACTGATCTACATAGAGGTTTTTTTTATCGTATGTGTATATTGTTCAATGTATAAAAGATCATCTTATTTCAAGTTGTCTTTAGATATAAGCCGACTAGGAATTGCACAAACAAGCCTTGAACTCAAGCGATGTCGCTATACATTCAAGGTTATGAAGAATACACCAGCCATATGTACATATACAGCATCTTATCGCTGGTTATAATCTTTAATTATTATACTCACAGCCAAATATGACCAAAAAGTCACATCAGGATCGATATTCACTTCTTCCTTATGATTTGAGCATACTCGATGTCTTGGCGCAGTGACTAAGCATCTCGGCGAGCATTCTGTTAACATCACTGTTACTCCATTGTCGGTATTAACGCCTTGTTTTTGAAACAACAGTTCAACAGACACCTCATCGTCCTAAAATTATAAATGAAATCATAATCCTGAATCAATTGTATGCTTATATAATATGGTTCAAACGTACAGCTGAAATGTTATCATTGCAGATTGCCTTCGAGTGCTCGTTCTCGGCGCTAATCTGGCCATGCTTTGCAATTGTAGCAAAGCTATTGATGCTGAATTGTTTGATATATCTATCATTATCCTTCAACATGGATATAGGAACTATAACATCACTCGAATCGCCGGACAATGGACGCATCTTCGCTACGATCGGCAGTAGATTGTTTTTCGAGGATATGACCTTTTCGGTGAGTGTCTCGTTCGAACCAAACTCGCATTGAACCTCGGACGAATTCGAGTTCAAACATCCGAATTCGTACATACCGTCAGTGGGGAAGAACAGAGAAGTCATTGATATTCTTCTCAGCGCTGTTTTGTAACGTTCATTGTTGGTGAGGTTGCGGACCATGGTGTGGTCCAACACTTTAGCGGAAGACGGCCTGTCGTGGCTGCCCAATGGGTATCTGTAGACCTCGGTAGCGCTCTCGATGGGACTTCTGATCTTGACAGCGTAGCTCAGCGCGTCCTCCAGAGCCATGGTCGCATTGTCCTCGGGCTCCCATCTGCAGACAAAGCCGCATGTCTCGATCCTGGAATCATTGCGATTATTGCATTGAATACAATTTCGTAATAACAGTAATTCAATACGAAATCACGTGTGCCAACAAAACCGACACGTTATTGTCGATGGACACAATGTAGAATGGCTAGGAAGCTGGGAGCGGTATTGCATGATCAGATCATAATAACGACATTATCGTCACAGCACAATGCTACTATCATTATATAAAAAAAAAATATGAAAAACTAACATATACCAAAATCATGCAATGATTCTTCAACGGCCGCCAAAATTTTGGTGAAAAAAATAATAATAATTGAAGCATTGTGTAATTTTATCCGATAATTTATATATAAGGATGAAATAAATAGGAGAACAGTAGATCGACTATGTCCGAAACTATAGACAAAATACATGAAGAAGAAGAAAATATTTTAACCATGAGAATAATATATAAATATTTCAATTAAGATGTCTTCTAGAGATCTCATATTTTTTTTCAATTAAATTTTCTTATTTTTTCAATAAATAAGTCACAAGTAATACGACGTCCTAAAACAACAAATCTGCGTCTCATTATTTAAAGTAAACTTTGAGGAAGAAAGACCAAGGACGTCATGGTTGAAGAACCCTCAGTTGTGTTTTGAAGGAAGTGCTACCACCTTGTTAATGATCGCCAACTTCCGTTACTGAGCAAAGCACCAAGAGAAGAAGTCGAGGAATTACTTCACAATTGGATACATTTAGATTAAGCGTTCCATCTCAGATTTTCAACTCAATTTATTCCAACTGTTGTTATAATTGAAAACGTTATGGAGGAATACGTTGAAGACTCGATCGAGATATAAAATATAAGTTGAAAAGAAATAAATTATAGGAAAATAGTGGTAAACTTGAATATACAATAGATTCCCTTTTGCACGCCGTTTTACAAAACTTGGTTCAAGTAAATGGATTTTTTACACGAAATATACTACAGTTCAAAAATACGATCGTGGAAATATGAATATGTACAGTCAACCCTTCTACAGCGCCCAGATAGGAACCGAGCTATAGCAACACAACTTGAAAGCAGACGGACATTCCTACTGTAATTGCAGACTATGATCCAGGAGATAATTTTAATACTGATGAAACAGGACTGTTCTTCAATGTTCTTACGTTGAAGACATTCGTCTTTAAGGGTAATACTTGCCATGGATGAAAATTAAGTAAAAACAGGCTAACTGTTCTTTTGATTACAAATTCTGAAGATAGTAAGAAGTTTTTCCCGTTGGTAATTGGAAAAGAAAAAATAACCTCGGTGCTTTAAAAATGTCAATTAGGTAAGCTATGAGGCTTATTGAGGGCCTTGAAAGCTATTTTACCGAAAACATATTTTTTTCATTGGAAATGTACAAGACGAATTATAAGATCAAGATATCTTATATATCGACCCATTTTACGCGGTTTCACTTTTACGCGGTCAGAAAAAACAATATTTTTTTTAGAAATCAAACATATTTTGTGGCAAGTGTCACTCAAATGCATATATTGCATCAGATTACTCTCACTACAACGACCAGACGTCTGTAACTCCCTCCATTGCGCGTGCAGTACGTCAAATATTGTTGTAAGTTTTGCATCTCTTGCAAAAACTTATAAACAGAATGAATCTACTGTTCGTACAATTAAAAAAAACGAAATAACTGTTAGAAGAAGTGTTACCTCCAGATTTCTGATCAGTTCTAAATATACCATAATGTTAGAGATGTTATAAAATTTAAATGATTTATTAAATCTATTTCTTTAATAAAATTGATTTTTTTTATGCCTCTGTTTCCACGCGGTTTTCTGAACCTATCCCCTTACTTTATATGAACTCGAAGTCTCGATTTACGCGGATTTTTATTTTCTGGAACCTATCTATTATTTTTGTATGAACTTGAAATCTCAATTTACGCGTTTGGAACGTATCTACCGCGTAAATCGAGGGATTAGTGTATATCAATTTGTAAAATCGATTTTTTTTTTGAGTCGTGAAGCGATTACTTATTATTATATTTATTTTTTTTTATATAAGATAATAATCCACTTTCCCTCATATCTGAGGATCGTGACCATGTGCATGATTCCCCTTATTGAAGGACCATGGACATGGTTTTCATGATCATGTTAAATCGATTAAAGAGCTGTAAAAAGCTCAACAATATGTACCAAACTAATTTGCGTGATTGTCTAAATAAAAACACGTAATCTACGTTTTCCCTCCAATCACGTTTTTTTATCGGTCGCTTCAAAAACGTAAAAACGTGGTTTCAGTGTATGTGTAAAAAGATTATGATTATGTCTAAGGTACAATGAGGCTGTGGGACACTGTAGGTATTTTTAAAATTGCCGCGGGTTGCTCACCCCTGGCCTAGTTCTATTTTTAGTGTGCTAATGCGGGTGTGTTATATTTTGTTATCACCTAAAGGGAGTTGACCTTTATTTCTCGCGGCAATGTGTTAGAAATTTACGAAATATGTAATTAGACCATGAAAATTTGGCGTTTTTTAGAAATCACTATAGAAGGGACTGCCTCACACGCCGCTTTATAGCAGAGAGCGCTATAGGAGAGTTGACTGTATAAATAAAAAAATATTTTCGATATATTTTTAAGTCGGAAAATGTCATATTTTGAATCTACCACTTTTATATCTTAATCTTATATTTTTTGCACGGTAAGTTTTGTTGCAAAAAGAAAATTGAGTCTAGATGTTATATTGAAATGAAAATTGATTATTTTTCATGTAAATCACGTTTATATGATTGAACGGCAATATACGTCTTGAGATTACCGTAGATCTTACGATCCGAGTTCACTGCACCGGCAATACGTAACATCGATCGATTGAAAATGAATAATAACGTAACAACAATGCAGATATAATTTTGCAGCATTCTGTACATGCATATATTCAAATCGGCTATATACTGTTGTAGAGCTGGTACCGTAACGTTGCGTGACGACTCAAGGAACACTTGCCCCAGAAGAGAACCACTGACGCAAATCATTTTTGTTTGAAAACAACAGACTGGGAAGGTTAGAGAAAATCGTAATTTTGAAAATCAAAAAAAGAGAAAACGGTTTCATCACAGCTAAAACTAGATAATTGAACGCACGGCGGAACAATAAATAATTGTGACCGACATTTAAAACAATGAGATTCACTTCCGGCAGATGGAATTTTGTATCGCGATCCACATCTAGTCGAGATGCCGAGTATCGATACATATAATACGGTATTAATTGTTAGCATACCTCATTTCCACATCGTAAGCATACGGATGTATCGATTCGCAGTTGAATTGGTTGACGTCGACGTTCAATAGCGGATTGGTTGTATTGAAATTCGAAGGGCATCCTATGGTCATCTCCACTCTGGCCGGATAAGTCACGGTGACTCTTCCCACGGGCACCAGAAGCAGCAACAATGCGACAACCCCTCCAGTAGCCGACGATATAGAGAGCAATAACTGAAATACAGAAATAAATAAACAATCATTGTTTTCGAGATTCAAAATCAATGTTCCATAAAGGTTATGTTGTAGAGAAATCCAATTTTATGGAGGCCGTATACATATTTAAGATCTCCACTAAAAAACAAGTAAGACAGATATTTTTTTAGAGTAAATATGAGTATTTATGTATTATGTACAAAGTGATCCAAAATTTAATAACAGCAATAAATTACATAATTAATACATTATCAATCATAATTAATATAAATTAGTTAGATAATTAAATAACCACAATGCCAATAAATATACAATATTTCCTGTGTGCGATTGACACATAATTCTGAAAAATAATTTACTATCACAGATTGATGCAAATTTGGTAACAAACAATTTTTAAAATTATCGCTAATCAATTACCGCCATTTCGGCGAATTGGAACAAAAACAAATTGTATTGTGTCGTGCAATTATTATCTCGTTTCATTGTGTTTTGTCGTCAATGCAAATTGCTATTGAATTTATTATTGCACAAAAAAGCTAAACGTATTAATTCATTTGGAAATTAACCTTGACATTGGATCACGTTTTGTAAAAATAAATATTTTTCAGCAAATGCGATAAGCACAGGATGCACATCAACCGATGACAATACAAATTTATTTAATTCTATTACTATTTGCGTGTTTAATATCAATGTCAATGTTGTTGCAGACACAACAATAGCATCAATTATGGCAAATATTTTATAAATAAATCATTTAATTGATACATATTGTAAATATTATTCAGCAAAAATTGTATTACTTTGAAGTTGCCGATTTTGTCGGCGATCATCCCGGCCAGGGGTGGCATAACGATGGCCATCACTGGAATAACAGCAGACATTATTGCGGTTTCTTCGACATTGATGCCCAATTCTCGCATATGTATCGTCAGATAAGGATACAACACGAACAGTGCTGAAAAATATATCAATATAAATTAAAATAAACATATTTCACGTATAATTTCAATATAAATGTGATCAAACTCACTCGAGGAATGAACGAAAAATAATATTTTCAACGGAAGCAGCTCCCTGTGCTTGAAATCTTTCGAAATCCTCTTGAAGAAAGACGACAAAAAACTCATCTTGATTTTTTTTTAATTTCCACTTTTAATAAAATGATTTAATATACGAGCAATTTGCTCAATATTTATGTATGTATTATTAATTTATCCCGGTTTCATCATGTCGATTTTTTAATATATTCAGCTGAAAAGAAAAACATTAATTTAATTAATATTTATTTCGAAAAGATTTCAACGATCGGTCATTATCAAAACGTCGTGTTTTTTTATATAATAAAATATTCTAAATAAATTAAACATTAAATATGATCGTCATATGTTCCATTGGCGATATTGACATTGCCATTTTAGCATATGACGTTGTATGTCACATGAACGGAAGTACGCCATTTGTGGACCTCGGTGTTCGAGTGTCGATAGCCCCGTCGGACGAAAATTTCTCATTGTTTAACCAAATGATTATCCAAGATGTACGTCGAATTATAATTGGAGCCTTGAGTACCAGAACGTAACAAGTGACTGAGATGTAATTGCAGACTGAGAGTCGTGCCAAGCACTGATGAAATCGTGAACAATCGCAACCCAACAAAATTATAAACAGCAACTACATAAAATTACTTGTATAAATTTATTTTAAATTCTAGACAATAAGTCAACCATTCGTTATCTAAGCAAAGGGAGAAGTGATTGAGAAGGATTCATTTGAAAATGAGACGAAGGATTAATATCAAACCTGTAATTAATCCTTCTCGATTTTCTGTAACATATTATTTATGTACCTTGCAATATATCAATGAGAGCAAATATGTAATGACCCTTGAACCGATGAACAACGATATATCGTTGATTTTTGTATTAGTGGGGAAAAAATCTCAGCATCCACAATGTTAATAGATCCGTCACTGCGGCTCGAAAACAAACGCGTCGTCCGAAAGGGGGCTATTTACAATGGAAAATGGACCCCAAGCATTTCAAGTCAAGGAATGAATTCTTCATCAATATCTTGACTTTTTTTTAAATGGTTAAGAATAAAAATAGTTATTCATGATATTCATGCCGACTGAGCTCTCGCCGCACGTGTCAATCGCACGGTTTCACTCGCACTCGGCACATCGTACCGGATGCGAGCGAGAAAAACATCGCGCTCGTGGCTACAGAAGCGATTATTGTGGTTTTTATTATTTTTTAGCCGACAATAAACGGTAATAAAATATTATTTATAATATATAATTATCCTTTAGACTTTTTTAGACAAATACAAAAGGTTTGTGACGTAGGATTTATATTAAGAGTTGTTCTAGAAAAATCAAAGAGAGTCCCAACTAGACCCCATCGGCACGACTAGGTTAATCGGTTTCCTTTATTGGTTTTAATATAATATAACCAAAAAATTTAATATAATTTAAACAAAAAGTTGATTCGTATAAAAAGAGGGATAAGGAATCATCATACTGTAAAAATGAAGAAAATTCTTGCTTGTGAAGGAGTTTGAGCAGATATTAAATTTACGAGTTGTTACAATTGATAATAAATCACTTAATTACGTGAATCTACCCTTGGTAAGCATAAGTCTGAGGTTTTCCTACTATTTTGGGTAGGTTCCCACCTGTCAATGCGATGAGTGTGACTTAAAATATGTCATGGGTTAGCCAAACTGTTCTATGCCAATAGATATTAGCACATACAGTCAACCCTTCTATAGGATGGACTGTCGCACACGATACTCTATAGCAGAGAGCGCTATAGAAGGGGTGACTGTAAAAGTATCATTAGTCATCAAATTAACTAGATAATTATACTACAATGATACATTAAATAATATTAGCATTTTATTAGTAATTTTAGTATGTGCGAGCGCAGATATTCTCTTGACAAAATAATAATGTCAATGCAGTGTTGCCAACTTCATTGAAGCAAACGTAGGAAAGATGATTATGTTTGACATATCAACATGAGACTTTTGAGCGTATAAATCGTGATTATTATTTTAATTTTAATTTTTTTGCCCAGTGTTCCAATATTGGAACATTTTGTTTTATGTCACCACTCTGACATCCATTGACGAATTTCAATTGAGATTTCATCAGTCGAAAGCTGATAAGTGTGAGAAACGTCTGGTGTAGTATTTTTTTAAGTTTAAACTTGTGGGAGTAAGCAATGGTTTTTTAAAAGCATAATTTACATTCAGCAAGAAATGTCAACTTTATAAATCATTTTTATATAATGATCATATAAATTATAATTTATCATTTTTGTAGATTCTTTATATTCGTTAATTGTATTGAAATATTATGTGACCTTTGAAAAAATCTTGTAAAACGAATACAAAATGTAATGAAAAAACAAATAACTCGTATTAAATCATACATCAGTGTGTTTAATTGAAGTTAATGGGCAAAAATATGTTAATATATTTGTTAATTTTATTAAAAGTTGCATATAATTGGATAATAAATATTTAGTACGTCATAAATCTTTCGATTTTACTGCTTTTTCATCTAAAAATTGTATTACTGAACGTTCATTGAATTTTATTGCTGCACGTTTCATATTAGCAAACTTATTGGCAATGGTTTAAGATGGATGTGTAAATTTGTATAAAGTTACGCATCTAATGCATACGAAATTATGCAACATTGCAAAATTAAGCGCAATTTCTTACGAACGACGTTAGATAAACATATACGTTCGATATTTTTTCCAAAAAAATTGAATAAATTCAGATTGCATGAAAGTTGCAGCGGTTCATGGAAGAGCGCATCTAGTACAATATATAAATACCTGCGAAGGTTGATTCTACGAAAAATAACATCACAAGATTTTTAACCTGCATCACAAGCGGCCTTCGCGTGCAAAAAGTAAACCATTACAAAACAAAATTCAATGAAAATACTATGTTTTTATACCATGCTACTATATTCGATTCTATTATAGTGAGATTTCCAACAGATGTTTGCAATTTTCTTTACCGTTGGCAAACGTCCGAGTCTGGAGTTTTCAAACTATGTCAATAATGCTCACACTTGTCATGTATAAGAAGCTCGCGGAATCAATTAGTAATCATTACTGTTGTTATTTCGACCTTCGGTAGCAAAAATTCGTATTAGTCCACTATACAAACACAAATGTTGAAATCTGCCATATAAACATATATAGTATAGATGGTAAATAGCATTCGCACCTGTTAAAACTATTCGTATTATTTTTTAAATTAATCATTAAATCAATTTGTAAGCAAAAATGAGTAAACAGAGAATGTCTCGCTACGAGAATACGGCGAACATAAATATTTAAACAATTACACGCTGTTTGATGATGATAGTGATAGTACATGGATAGCCTCTGGAGTATTAAGCTGAGAATTAAACTACAGTGTATTAAATGTCGAACGTTTTTTATATTGTTACATCCGTTACTTTGTATAATGAACATATTATCATAAACTGTTGACAAATAGGAAAAGTATAGGTCGTTTTCAATTATTATGAGTGTGCAAAACGTTGCCAAATATGTACCCAAATAAAAATTCATCGGCTACCTGTCGAGTCAATATATTTATCTAGAAAATAATTTTTATTTGCATTGAAAATACGACGCAATTCGTGCAAAACGTGCGAAAATATTGATTTATATTAATATCACTTACACGAAATATAAAACTAAAGCAAAATAATAATCAGGAAGATGGAACCTTGTATGTAGAAATTTTCTATTTTCAAATGTTGAATGTTACCTTTGCGAAACTACTATGAATTAAGTAAGATACAACCGTCGAAAAAGTGAAAAAAGTTATCAAAGAGGTTGCTGAAGATGTTGACAAATTTCTTGGCTCATTCCAAGACTTTTTAACAAGACAAGTGGCGACAACGTACGAAATAAATTAGGGGGACCGAATACTAATAATAAAATAGTATCAAAATTTTTTCGATAAGCTCATTAACAATTAGTTTGTCCCGCAAACAAGTTTTTTTATTACAATAAAGCTATGATTATAAATTGTATAGCAAGGGGGAAAGATGCCAAGGCCAACAATAGAAGAAGCACACTTACGTCATTGTATGCTATTTTTTCGATCAAGAAATTAAGGCAAACGAAGCAGTGAAAAAAATGACCTATACTTACGGGAGTATTCTGAAAATAAACGAGTTTCATCGGTGGTTTAAAAAGTTTAAAGATGGAATTAAAAATCTCAAAGATGTCGTACGAAAAGGTCGACCCCAAAAATTAGATAATGATATCCTGAATCCTTCGTTAAACAAATGAGGAATTATCACTGAAGACTGGCTGTTCATGATCTACAGCTCAGGATCATCATCCTCGCATAGGAAAATTGTACAGGCAAGGAATTTGGGTTCCGCGTGAAATGAAGGAGACGGCGTACCATCTGCGCATCTCTTTTGTCTCGGTATGAAGCCGATCCGTTCTTACGGCGAATTGTAACTGAAGAAGAGAAGTGGGTGCTATACAATAATCCTATATGAAAAAAACAATGCCTTTCTTAAGGAGAATTACCTGTTCCGACTCCCCGAATAAAGAAGGTCGTTGTTTGTGAGTGGTAGGATTTTTCTGGAATTATACACTATGCTTGAATGTTATATTGCTATGTATTGTGAACAACTCGAGCGAATTAAACAAGAACATAAAAAAAAACGATCTGTTTTGTTCAATAACAAAAAAGGATCCTTCAACACGACAACGCGAGGCCTCATGCTGCAAAAATAACACAGGAAAAAAATAATCGCGCTTGGATTGGAACTTTTAACTATTCACCGGAATCTCACAAAGTCGGATTATCACCATTTCAGATTGTTAGAGCATAATTCGCCGATGAGCTAATCCGATGAGAGCGTTTGGCGATATTATATTCGCTTTTATGGAAACATTGACCCGAAAATTATTGTAGAAGTATCCGGCCTCTCAAAGGGTTTGCTATACTACGCATATGTATTTAGAAGAGTGACATTATTGACACGTGTCATGGCTATTCCTGCCCCCAGAGTTTATATATAGATGCCCCAGAGTTTTAGAGTTAGTTGGAGCCCATTAGCCATATAAGAAGGCAATAGCTATGCTAACCATGTAAGAATGCTATCATTTATATCGTTTATAATCTCCTCTTCTATGTTATAATCGTTAAGATATAATTTTGTAACCCACGGATCGGTTAGACTGATTCGTCCGCTGTATTTCTGACCAATATAGATGCTGTTTCGATCAATTTGTATTTCGTACCTTCAGCAATTTTCCTTCTCAATATAACGCCTTACAAACTTAATCTTGTTCGGATGGAAGCAATGTCACAACCCGGTGGCTGTTTTAGACTTTCGCACTTTTAGAAGGCCTACAGAGGCATACATCTCTCTGTAAAGCTAACAGGCCAACCCGCACCAGTAATTTGTGGTCAATTACTATTCTTGGTGTGATCAGAAAAGTGGTGGCAACTCCAACAATGATGAGCACATGAATAATAACAAAATAAAAGCCACAAGAAATTATCATCATAAAGCAGGACCGAATAGACATTGCTCAAAATTTTTGAACGAAGTCAACGATGAAGAACGAAAAAAGCTCAACAAATTCGTTAGAATATGAAAGTTCTATTTCAATTTCTTCGATTCAACGGCTTAGTGTACCATGAACTTTTGCTATCATATCTGGAAGTTGGAGGAAGTTTGCTTGAAACTGAAGAAAATGTCTGGATTCATAGCAAAACTAATCGCAGCAATTGGTCGTTCATAAATATTTGACCTTGAACTTTTGCTCGAACACAACACTATTATAATGCCTAAGCCTCCATATTCAGTAAACATGGTTTTCTATAACATTTTATTATTCTCGAAAATTAATAAAAATACATGAATACGTTTCGGAAACAATGAAGAAATATAGAAATAATCGCCGAAAGAATTGTTTCAGAAGTGCTTCGATGATAGGAAAAAAATACTGACACTAGTCCATGATGTAACTGATGTGGAATAATTTGAAGAGGATTTAATTAATACCTTATGCGCTGCTTCCCGTTTTCCCAAAATTTACTTAAATCATCATAATTTGTAAAATATAATACATTTTAGGTATTATTAAATATTGAATTATTTTGTTTATTATTTTTTAGTTACTTTATTAATATATATCACAATAATCAGGTTCGTTTTATAATTTTGACAATAAATTCCCAGACGGAAAATTACTCCACAATAATTCCACGATCAATTTTTCTAAAACTGTTGTTGTGAGCAAAATTACTATAGTTAATATTTTTGATGATCACAATTATAGTTAATTAAACAAACCTCAATAAACCAAAACGTCAAAAAATCAATTAAAATGGTAATAGTTCGTACGAAAAGAAGAAGAACAGTAGTTCAGATCTTTTTACCCAATTTGTCGTACATTAACCAGAAAAAAATCTAAAGATTTGAACGTGGTATCCTATTTACCTATTCGTATTTTTTCGAGATGCAACAAGATCGCTTTCCAGCGTCGATATGTTTTATTTTACCTAAGAGGCTAGAATCGAAGTTTTTCATAATCCTGAGCTAGAGCAAGTTTCTTATGGAGTTAATATTGATTGTATTTTTATTAAACCTCTAATAGTGAAAATATCTTTATATAACGAGAGTCAGTCAATTATGATATTGGACAAATATCAATATAATTAAAAAATATAATAAATAAAACTCACGAAACTCAATGTCACTAGTGGTATATTAGTGTTTTTCAACTGATTAAATTACTATTAAACATGTAAAAAATATATTTAGTTCAACTGTAATTAAAAGCTTAATTGTACACTGATTAACTTGGATAATTCAATTGAAAATTATTATCTACTTTGTAAATAAAAAATATATTTGAAATACTTAGAATTGTTTGAGAATCTGTATTGGCGGACTTTAGAGGCAAACTGTGACCTTATCTATTCAAAGTAAAATTATACATGTATACATTTGAATAAAATATAATATATCAGTGTTTCTCAACGTAGAACAATGCGAATACTATTAATATATCATTTTTTTTTATTCAAAAATTATTAACCCTTTCCATTCTGAAGGCCAGCAGTTATGGCCCAAAGATGGAATAAGTTTATGCGCCAATTTCAATGAGACGCAACTAAATTTTACAAAATATTATTGTTTCTAATTATCGAGAAGGGTTGCAAAATGTGGAGTAACCCAACATTTTTTTAATTTAAATTTATAGTTACGCGAAATTAATTCTCAGAAATATGTTAGCATTTATCGATATTTTTCATATGCCAATATTTTTGGACCAGTCAGTCGGTTTCTTCATATCGGAAAATTGTCCGAAACTGTGTACTGTGACCCTATATTTTGTATTGTGGAACTATTCTTTTTTTAATTCTATTACAGTAAAACTGTAAAACAGTGAAATAGTGTTTATAATTAAATAATAAAAAATAATGAAATTTTTGTTTTCAAATTCAATAATACTTTTGACAATGATTATTTCGATATCAGTGATGATGGCCCTTTTACGTTTGATAATGTTAATTAAAATAGTGATGATTGTGAAAGTTAACGAATGATGATTAACAGCACATTCATTCAGAATTGTGAAAAATTGCCAAAATAATTATGGAAATAGTGATGATATAGTCATTGGCAGAGACAATTCGCTCGGCAATGAAACAAATAGTAGAAGTGAAATCATCCCTAACAAACGAAAGAAATGTGCATACTCTAGCGATGAGACAGATGATTAATGAATTCATCATTCATTAATCCCACGTCATCAAGAACTTAAAATTTGGCAAACAATTCATACCCTTTGTCTAATAATTTTTCACATAAAATTATTAACTTTACTATCGGTGATAGAATAGTGGTGCTAAATATTCTAACCAATTGTTTAGAACCTATTGATTATTAGAACCTATAGAAA
>JAGXCT010036800.1:2962-14003 GCA_022495035.1 Philopotamus ludificatus
ACATATTGAATATCGTATAATATTTCCGATTTTTACGAAAACATTGGTAAAAATTAGTTTGCTCTATAATATATTTTCAAAATTATGTGCTTATTAAAATGGCATTTTTAAAATGGTAAATGGCAATAATAACGATCTAATAAAAAAAATGGATAAAAGTATATAAACAGATGTGAAAATAAGATAATTATTAACCGATCCGTTACGGCGGCTCGAAAACAGCAAAGTCGTTCGAAGGGAGATAGATACCAATTATTTTAAGTCTAGATGTCGATGAGTTCTTTATTAATATCTTGACATTTTACTGGATTATTCTTAGAATAATAATAGTTTTTATTCTTAATTGTTAGATATTTTGAATTTTTCTACTAATCGATATGACGCGTAAATGACACGCGTACTCTGCGATGTATCGCCGCAGAATGAGCACACCTCGCTGATGCTCTCACGGTATGTGTCACTAGTACGTTTCACTCGCATTTGGTACATTGCATCGGATGCGAGCGAGAAAAAACATCGCCCCTGTGGCAACAGAAGCGAATATCGTTGCTTTTATTTTATTTTTCGCGATTGGGGATAATAAAGGTCAATGATTATTTATAATATTTATTCTTTCGACTTTTTTATACTAATACCAAAAAGTTTTTGACGTAGAATTATATATATTAAAACAGTTATTCGAGAAAAAATAAAACTTGGGGTCCCAAATAGCGGCACAGACCAGGTTAAATGAAAGTCTGTCGGCAATAAATTCGTATTTTATTTTTTATAATTTTTATTGTTACTATAACTGTTTCCCATCTTTTAGTTTACCTTTTAATAATAATAGAAATAATTGAATAACAATTTTCTGGTTTCGATGCAAAGAATGTGCTAATGCATTTTCCAAATGCATTAGCACATTCTAAATCGTGTTTAAAAATTGTGATTATCAGATAAAACTAAGCTAACAATCTTTGATTGTTCCGATCACTGATAGCACCTCTGCTATTATGTATATATAGCACCTCTGCTATTATAGTAGATAGTACATCGCAAATGTTTTTGGATGCCACTGTTGCATTATAGTTTTTGTAAAAGTTTATGTGCTTATTTTTCACCGGTTTAACAACTGGGTATCGACTGAAGAATTTATTCAAAGAAACTCCCTGTTATATAATACAAAAGCAATATTTTAAACAGATGTTAACGTACTGGGTTGAAAAATAAATCTTAAAAATCAGGTAAAAATACCTTATCAGCCTTATATTTGTTATACAAGTCTCTTTCTTTGTTGGCTATACGATTTATATAAAATATTAAATTCTCGATTATTTAATAATTAACGTGTTATACATTGGTTTAATAAGTAAATGATATTTTTTGTAGTACGATAATTGAATAAAGATTAAAATGTCATATTTTTTGCTTAATTAAATGTTAAAATCGTTAATTAGTCACAAGGGCAAAATTTGCAATGCCGTGCATCGCGTGACAATTACACAAATAAATAAATTATAAAGTCGCGACCCGATCCGGACCTGTATTCGTTGCCCAAAGATGGCGGAATGAATTTTTATTTAAAATGCGTAGGTCAAACTCGAATGTGTAATTTATATTACGAGTCGGGTATCTGTGTAGATCAGTCGCGTTGCATGTGCCAACTTTTGCGCATGTGCCGTCGAAACAAAAAAAAGAGCACCTGTAAAGTTTGACATTGAGAACATAATCAAAAAAGTATCGGCAGTGACGGCGGCGATAACCTGCGAAAATATGTGTTTAAGTGCTTTCTGACTATCTGTGGAATCGTTATCGTTTCTATATATATATATAATAGTACTTATCTTAATCCGTTAAAAATATTTGTGAAGTTTATAGTAAATCGATAATATCGGCCGGTATCGGTTGTGTCGCGCTGTGCACTGTGCAATTTTCATAAAATATGATGGTGATTGTCAGTTATTTTTTTGTTAACCATTTGTGAATGATTTATCATCATTGAAAAAATCGATTATATCTTATCTGTCTCTCCGATTATGACGAGTTGACATTGAAGTCGATTTACAAATGCGGTAAGTGTGTTGAAATGTCCTACATTTTTCTCTTTTGCCGAGAACGTATCGAGATTCTGTCAATTATATTATAATAAATAAAAAAAATATTTTTATAATAATCTGCTAATAATTATCTATTATAGATCCACTAATCCAAGTTAATAATAAATAATCTACATAATAATATCACAAATCTGATAATGTTATCATAATATCATTAATTGATGTAAATGATTAGATTAATTATATGATACGACCAAATTATGTATAATCAAATAATAAAAGTATATCTGTAGTGTTTGGCATGTATCGTTAAACGTCGCCGCTTTTCCGCGGATTTTCTTTATGGAGCTTTTCTCAAAAACGCTTTTAAAGCTTTTGATAGTTTTGCGAATTTCATATTCTCCGTTTGATGTCATTTATTTGAATAATTTATGAAATAGAAAATAAATGGCTTACTGGCACTGTCATAGCTTAACGCATATCCTTGTGCCACTTTGTTAATCAGGACTGGATCCCATTGTTAGCTTTGTTCGCCAAGCTCACGACCGGTGACGTCATTTAAAGTTTTTGACACTTTTCGTGTAGCGTCGGATTGCCATTTTCGCTTCGGATCAACCTAATTGCCATTGTCGCATCGCCATATGGCGGATTTGTATAGAATTTTTTTGCACATTTTTTAGCATTTGAATTATTAAATATATCGTTGTTATTCCATTTATGAAAATACATATATCCTCATGTTGTTATTATTCATAAATAAAAAATCTAAAAATATTATAACATGAATCGATCTTTAAATACAATTATTTATTTGAAAAATGCAGATTTCAAGAGCATCTGTTCTTATTTTTACAAGGATTTGTGCTTATTCGACGATTCAAATAAATTATAATAATTAGTCATTTAGCAGTGTGCATATTTTTTGAATGATTCATATTTGCTAGATCTAAAACTATCGTGTGAATTTCAATGAATTTCTGCATTCTTTTGAAATACTACAACTATGTCATAACAATGGAGATATTCTGCAGATAAACTTATTCTTATCAATGTGCATTTTTACCACTCGTGTTGTCTAAACAACTGAGTAGGATAATTAATTAATAAACTGTCGCATACATTTTACTTTATTAAAGATATGGATGTATATTAGTGATGGCTAACCTTTCATCAAAATTTGGGAAAAATAATAATCTATTATAGAAATACAGTCGATTCCGCTTAATTAGGATATTGGTTTTCCGGATCAGCAGGTTATTTTGGTAAATTTCTAAGGAACAGAGTTCAAATAAAGAAACTAATAGTAATTTGCTTCAATTATCTGGGACAGGATTCCGTTTAATTGAGGCAGTAAATTTAAAATTAATATAAATAAATATGGTTTTAGTATTATTTAATACCGAGAATTAGTTATAATTATATTTCACAAGGGAAATAATATGAATAAAGCCAACACTTAGTTTCAGGAAGCAAAGTGTTCGGTTATCCATTCAAATCAGTACAAATATTCTATTCGTACTGTTAGCATACATTTTTCAGATACCGTAATTTCTACTAAATACTCCATAAATCGTTCAAATATTTTCCTTCGGCTCTTCCACCTCGCATTATTAATCACAAGCTATAGATTGAATCATATTTTTGTAATGATGTCGATAATTCTCGTATGTAAAGGAGTTTGAGCAGCATTTAAATCGATTAGTTATGTTAAAATTGAAAATAAATCATTTAACTGTCTTGACAAACATATTTTTTTAAAAAACCCACATTTTTCCTACTATATTTGGTTCTCATTTATCGAAACGATGCGTGTCACCCCAAATGTCACCTTTTATATTCGTGTAATAGGTTAGCCTCACTGATTTAAATTCTTTATTAAGCCTATCCACTCTGTCCACTTTTAATCGAATATACGATTGAGATATATCCATTGGGAAAATTAATAAGAAGCATCTATAGAATTTGATCCTATATCTGATTAAAAAAAAATTCACTACTTTTTCTAAATTTAATAAAAAAAACTTGAGATCAAGTTGTTTGTTAAAAAAATTGTTGGGCCAATACGTCTGGCCCACGGGATGGAAAAGGTTAACTCTTTAAGCTCCTATGTCCAGACGTTGTGGCCATTGGATTTGTTTCCACCAACTTTCTTGGTTCATTACGTCTGAACATGTTTTCTCGGGCAGTTTTTATGACGTTTAAATAGCAGTTTGGGCAATTTTTAATGGTAAGAATCAAATGAATGATCTAGAAATAACTGTCTTATTGTATGATCATTCATTTGTCACTGGAATGCGAAAAAATGGTGGGGTAAACATCTTCAATAATATCTGTGTATTTGTCTAGTAATTTTATTTTTTTGATAGTACATGTATTTTTCTATTTCATCATTTTCCGATAATTGAGCATTTTAGTGAATAGTTTTATTTTTACATTTATAGTCCATTAAATGAATCACGCTAACTAGCTAATATCAATAAAATCGATGAGTTTGAAAATCATTATAGTGATGATGGTTACATGAAAAAATTGGATGAAATTTTTGAATAAATACACTGAAAATAGCTGGGAACTTTTTTGAAAAAAAGCTTTGGAGCTCAATAGGTTAAGGTCTTAAACACAACATATATAAACTAGTTCCACTAAATATAAAAGCTTCATTGTACAAAGATTTTGTGTTCTACGTTTATTAAGACGGTTATAAATATTTTATTTTAATTCCTCCATTAAGTAGATAAAATTATGCTTCTTATATATCTATTTATCATAGTATCGAGTTAGGTATCGAAAAAACGATTCAAAAGCTTATTTTTTATTTTTTATTTATATGATGACGGATAGCATTAAAGTCAATTCCATTCTACCAGTAAAGTACACTCATCCATGTTCTATGGTGAGGATGATGGGTTATATAACTCACGATACTCCCCCTGCCCAGTATCATTCCTAGAGTTCGTTGGTAGGTTAACCTATCCAAATACTATCTTTGCTCAGTCGCGGTTAACTTAACACTTTATGAGAGTTTACATCAAACCTAGCCCGGGGGCCGCATGGTTTCATGTAATGATAATCTAAGCTAACATGCACGTGTATCCATCTGTGGTCAAATAGTAGAATTACATGGTGCATCGTTATCAGAAAAAAAAATGCGAAGTGGGGGTATGGCTCTCACGCCAAAAGGCGTGAACGGCTCATAACGCTTGGTTACAAAATCACGCCTTTTGGCGTGAACGGCTCATAAAGTGTGAATGTAGGTACAAACCCCCGGAGCTGAGCCGAAAAGGAATAACGGTTTATATTGGTTTGATATACATTTTTAACTTTCCACATTTTTGGTCGAATCTACGTACTATTCTCAGTAATTGTATTTTACGAATACATAAAAAAAGATATTCAGTGGTAAAATAAATAAAAAACATCTATAGGGTTGGATCTGATATCCTATTCAATAAGAGACATTTTTTTATAAATAAATATAAAAAAAACGTTGTTGAATTTTTTGGCTAAAAAATTTTTCGTGCTAAAAATACTGCTAGAGAGCGACATGGAAAACGATGGATCAGATGTACACATACAAATCTTTGGGCATTGAGAGTACTGGAAAACCGTCGACCTGGATAGGATCAAGTCGAAGAATCTTAGGACGTAATCGAGGACAAAACCCACAAGTGCTATATTATGGATTATAGTTTTCACTAATGTCATACATGTCCGCATTTCTCAATCCAATCACATGTTTATTATTTCTGCAATAAGCTCCGCGCATATCTTTCACGCCGCCTAACGCTAAGCGAGGTATTATCGTCCTCTATTATATTTTACATGCTTTTGATTAATAAACGATGCTCGAGTCATCAGCCTCCGCCAATTACGCTTCCGCCGGTCAATTAACCAATTCTGCACAATTAACCTTTCGTTGCCGACATCTCGACTTGATTAGAAAAAAATGGCCAATCTCATAATCTGACAAATCGGCTTATTCGCTGCTTAATGTATGCAAAGTGACTAGTCAAACACACGGCGCTACATGTTACATATTCAAAGCAGTACAGTGCACACAACACGGTGAACGCAATTGTTTAAATAAATTGTCGTGAGGCTCTTTTACAAGATATGTATATTTTTTCGTCGAACAAATAATTTTATAATATGGTAAACGGTTTTTTTTTTTCGAAACATATGGTACCGATATGAATATGCATCGGCGTCGCACAATGCGCCGATTAATTTTCGGTTTCGCAACGGCCGCTAATTTGAATTTCGGTTAATGAATATCTATGGTCGATGTTTGTTCCTCGTGGTAATGTAATCGGCTCAAATTTTCGACGTGTCTCGGAGACGGACTTTAATCGCGGGATCGCCTCGTGTGTCACAAATTGGAGCCCGTTCGATTGCAACAATTTGTGTAATTGCTTTTCCTTGAGCGGTCAATTAATTCGGCGTGTCGGCCCACCGTGCAGTGGCTGGAGGCGGCGTCGCTCGGCGTCGCCTCATCCGTGCGGCGCTTCGTAAATACAAACGCTATTAAATCGGGGGAGGGGCCAATTAATATCAAATTATTGGCGTCGGAATTGATTGCCATAGTGGTGCTCAAAGAATTGTATATATATATATAATAATTAAAAAAATGTTTTCAGGATTTAAGAATTCCTTTAATCTTACGTCTGGTGATCATAAAGTTATTTTGTATTAAAGCTCTCATGCAGTCCATTGGAGTCTAGCCACCCCGACGAGAGTCGATACAGCCCGTACAGCTCTTCGTTGTCATTCCCTGCCGTCGAGTACATCCTTCTCAGAATCTATCATACTCGGATACTCATTTGTCGCTCGTCTTGCCTTGTTAGAATCCAGCATTCTGACCCACATGTCAGAACGGACCTGATGAGGGTCTCAAAGCCTCATATTGGTCTTCCTTGAGAGGAGTTTCCAACGTAAATGCTTTCGAAGTTCGAAGAAACTACTGTATATCCGCATGGTTTCGTTATTATATGTTATTAATTATTAAGCTGCAAAGTTTTGGGTGGAAAAATATTTAAAGGAAATAACTTACATATACCAAGAGAAAAATAATGAGTTATAGATAAAAGGTCATCAATGAAAATACCTTCAGCAGTAATCATAGGGCCCAAACTACTCCAGAAACGAGAACAGGAGCTTTTTATAAACTCTAGCGAACACATCGGATTATCAGGAAAGTTTAGAGGCAACATAAATGTGGCTCAAGGAAAATTTTATTCTGGCTCTTGTTTTTTTCACGATCGTATATGTTGGTGTAGAATCTTCTTAAAATGTGTATGTTCTTGGGACTACTTCACTAATATATTCGCCAGACCGTTTTATCCACATTTAGGTTATTTTTTCAGATTATTAAATCTGAATTGCTGCACATCTGAATTTTCTGTGTCCTAAATTCTATTAATTATTATCAATGAAAAACCAAATATATTTATAATGAACTCTTTAGCAAACTACAGGTTATTCATAATCGTTTAATCTGTTGTAAATCGGCATTCTTCGAAGTCATACTAATAAATGGAATAGTATTAAAATGAACCAGTGTCATGGTTTGACACTGGGGGGAATATAAGCGTTAGAGACTCATTCTGCTAGCATTTTTAGAATCTCTATCGAAACTTTTTATATGGGCGAATGATGCTTTGGAATCTTTCTGTTATGCCATCCATTGTAGTCAATAAATAAATATCTAAGAAAAAGCCGAGAATTGATTTGAAGCAAATTCAACCTGATTTATATTCTACGAATATCAGATACAGTCGGATATTTCTGGTCTGGATTGCGAGAACATTTTAAAATAATTAGCAAGACTCTTAAACAAAGTGTAGATACTGCATCATTTAAGTGAAAAAATCAAATCTGTACGAGTTAGAATATTTCAAGAATTAATAAAATTAGAAGAAAATTCAATATTTCGTCAACGTATTGTTACAGAGGATGAAAAGTGGGTTATGAACTCGAAGCAATGTCGCAAAAACAGTCATTTTCTAAAGGACAGGGACCACTGGCAATGTGGAAACTGAACATAACGAGCAAAAATGTCCTTTGATCTGTCTGTTGAAATTATAAAGGAATTATCTTTTATAAAATTCTTTAATATGGCTAGAAAAAAGGCACAGTTCTGTTGTGATTTTTTTAGCTTACAATTAAAAGAAGCAAATTTGTGGAAAGAGACCCAGAATATTCATATATTTAGAATAATGCAACCCTATTCATTCGACAAAATTGTGATAATTTTGGAAGAAGTGAGAACGTCTCTCGATGTCTATTTTTTTTTATGGAAATGGTATATGAGAAAGACGAAAAATATAGAAGAAAGTTGTAGCTATCGGGGATCAATAATTGATACAATAAGTTAAATACTTTTTTAATTGACTTTTTATTTAAAAATACGACATTTTCATCGGGAACCTTGTACACGATGACCATGACCATGTAAAAAAATCTTTTTTTAATATCTTATTATATAAAACAATTTAAATATGAATTGAAAATGCGAAATTCATTGATTTGCGATTATTTAATGAATTTTACGAATCACATATATCGCCTAAAAATTATTCATATGTGTTTCATGAGTTTGTGCCAATGTAAACGTGCAAATTTTACATGTAAAAATACGTATTTAATGATCATATTACTCAATTTATACTTTAATATACGTAGATACTGGAATTAATATAAGCATCTTATCTTTTTTACGAGAAATTCAAGGCTTTTTTTATAATTTTCTTCAATTATTCGCTACAATAAATACTATTACAATTTTATTATGCGATAATAAATTGTATACATTGCAGTAAATCTATTAAAAAAGCAAAGAAACTTATCACAATCCTAGGAATATTTTTAAAATGATTTCCAATGCATTACATTTATAGAAATAATGAACGTCGTTTGATACTTATATCATATAACAATGATATTAATTTACAAGCGCCCTCTCCTTAAGTAGTATATGCCTTTTAACCTATTCCACTCCGAGGGTCAGACGCATTAAATTGTATATTTGCTTCTTATTCATTTTTCCGATAAATATCTCTTTTAATAAATTTGTGGAAGAGGTTAGGTATTCATATTTTTTTTGGATTAATAAAAATTATTAATAAAATTATTTCAGCTATATAGTATGAATTATTGCGTACGCATTAATGTATCTCTCTTAAAATAAATTAATTGTATAGACATTGTTGCTTAAGTTAATTTGCAAGGAAACCATGGATAAGCTCCATGAGAAAGTCACTTGAATTTCCGCTCCAATAATTTTGATAATTATCACTTATAATCCTGTTTAAGATCGTATATGTATTTTGGATGATGAGATTATTTGCGTGGTATAAATTTAGCTATAACTAATTTTTTTTTTGATATTTCACCATAAAAAAAATCGACTCCATCCCATCCGTATCCATGTGTGGCAAATAAATACACAGTAGTGACCATGTCTCCGAAAAAGCATTATGGAAATGAAACTGGGATCACCTAAAGGGATCTGGGTCAAGCTGTTACGGCGATTTCGTCTTTGCTAAACATACTATTCCCATGGGGCGTGCTGTCGTGGGACCCGATTGATTTGGTATATTCTCGGATGCTGTATCACCACTCTATTTTCATTAAATTATATTAAAATAAACATCTTTGATTGGTTCATCTTATATTTTTTTTATGTACATGACTCATCCAGAAATATATAATTGCATTCTGCGATGTCTTCATTATGCAAATAATATGCCCGGAGCGAAACACTGCACTTTAAATTTGCGAGTGGGAATCGCCTTGCGACATTTTATCGACCATCGAAGCCTCGTATTTATAATTGGATACCCGCGGCTCTTTGTGGGTTATAAAAGTGTCATTATTAAACCAATAATTGATTCCGAGTGAATCGTCTCAAGACGCGATGTATTTTATTATACCACTTGGTAGCAACCCTTGTGTGTATCCTCCGATCCCATTGATCATGTTACCGCGTATTGAAAATTTGTCATCATACGTTTGATCCTGCTGAAACTCGATACGTCTACCGACACAGCATCGCAAATTAATGGCTATTGACGTAACAAATTGACGATGTCTGAGCATATTTCGGCTTGGGTATTGTCTCGATTTATCAGACAATGACGCCGTTAAGCGCAATTTTCTCACGTTCGGCATACATTTTCTCTGCCATTTCCACAATCATCATCAATCATCGCGCGAGGTGATGATACGGCAGCTTCGGCGCCGTTAACGTCCGCACGATAATTTACAGTATTGCACCTCGTGGCCGCTCCGAGAATTAATTGTTGAGCATTGTTTCGATAATTGAGTTGTAATACATTATTCAGGATATGGTGGTTGGCATTCGTCATGGGATCGGCACACTGACAGCGCGCTGGCCATATATGAGAATAAAAATAAATTTATATATATATATAAAAAAAATAAAAGCATTAAATATCGGTGCCAAGGTTGGCAACCAATGGGCGAATCTGTCACAGCGCGTTCGCCGATGTATGAAATATGTGCGATTAATTGATCGCGTTTCAATTGCGAATTTTATGTATGTCTGGAATTTTATTTTTATTTTCAGATAGTTAATTTATGATTCTTGTTCTCGTATCATACGAGGTTTTATCAAAAAATCTTTATTATTTTTTTCCGATTGAAAGTGGTGTCCATCTCTCCGTTCATATTTTTTTTCAACTTCGGGAATAGAAATAAATTGAAATAGGCTATGTCTTGCGAATACGGATGTTGATTCATCATAACGGTGTTGTTTTTGGTCAAGTCCTTCTCGATAGTTTACAATAAAGTAAGCATCCAATATATATTTAGCGATACAAGGCGAAACTTCGCAGAGCTTTAGTATTAATATATCAGGTTGTTCGGAGAGTAATTTCGTTTTTTTTATGAAAATAAAAAGACGATTATCTTTTGCCATCTTTCTGGCAGTAGCATGATTCCCAGCTCATATTTTTTTTGTTCTTTGCTGGCAAAAAACTGATCCA
>JAGXCT010036800.1:15874-91860 GCA_022495035.1 Philopotamus ludificatus
TGAAGCTGTCACTAGCACCGATAGTTGGTATTGTGAGCGCCCCGCACATTGGCAGAATTGAAAATAAGATCGCATCGAATTCGTTTTATATTATTACGAGTTTTTATATTATAATAATTTGAAACACCGTGTAGCATTATTTCACACGCATGAAACGCACTAATTGTATACAACATGTTGTATAAATTAAAACATTATGAGCGTTTTTCTTCATTAGTGTTCTAATTAAAAATCGTTATAACGTCGAGACCGAGTTTTTAATTGAAGAAAATTACTTAATCATGAAATAGTACAAGTTTGGCTGATATTATTGCATGGCAATCGCATGATTTTCATCTCAATTGAATTATACACATATGTATATACGGATTTAATTGCAATTTGAAATAACTTGTATATCTTTCCTAGCAAACTGGGTAATTGCCAATTAGTTTCTATTTGATGTTTGTCATGGACGACTATTGTACTTGCAACCGAATTACGGTTCAGAAATTCTGTATACGAAGAATTGTGTTAATTTTTTTTTCTTTTTTTATTTTCAGGAGGAGTTGGGTGAAGTATTCAATACTTGGAAGACTCTGGACACAAAGCGGAATCTGACTCAATCGCATAAGACATGTCCCGATATAACAAATGGATATAAAACTAGCGAAATATCCGAGCCTGTTAATTATGACATGGCCATGAATAAAATCAACAGTATGCCATATACGAATATGGAGGACTCCGAGTCGGATCCCGATTACGATGAGGTATTCGATTCCGGGGACGAATCCAATTCCGGCGAGCTGGATTCGAAACCTCCGATCATATTACCGAAACCCATAATGACGCCGAACGGTCTCGCACTACCACAACAAAGTAAGTTGTATGAAATCTTCGGTAATATGCTGAAGAAGAAACAGAAGAAATCTCCGTACACGACTCCGCAGCACAGTGGACAAGTGATATTGGTCAAAGTGTCGGCCCTGCCCGATTCGGACGTGATCGATCCAGATCGCCACGAAAAGCGTCGCAGTTCCGAAACCGAAGTCGTTACCAATGGCGATTTTCTGTATCCTAATAAACTGCTCCTGTCCAAGTCCGTGTCCAATTCGCCGAATTTGGCGCCGAAAAATTCGAGCAATACGTACACGCCGTGGCAGAGGTCTCCGCGTCTCAACAAGAATCCCAGCCAGAATTCTTTAACGAGTTTTGTCAATAGGAGATGTGACAGTTCCTCGGATATGTCAGTCGCTGAAATGATATCCGAGGCTCATGATGAGTGTTGTCATGCGATAAGTGTCGCTACTGCCAATCTGAAAAACGTCGCGAAAGAAAATCAATATGGAAAGGTAAGATTTATTTTCTATACACGTATTTTTGACTCTATATACTTGCTCTAAATAAAAAAATTGATATATTAGGTTGATGCATAAGTAACGTCGTATTTTTTCAAGAAAACAAAAAAAAAATTTTCGCGTATACTTTCGCATTAATTTAGTTGATTACATAATTTCAATTATTTTTAATGACATTCTCCCATCTTTCTGTCAACTTTTTAATCCCATTTGAATAGAAACTTTCGGGTTTCGATGCAAAGAACGTGTCTAGTGCTGTTTTCACCTCCTTCGTTGTTTTAATATTTTTTTCCATTTAAATAATTTTGTAAAGATAAAAATAGGTGAAAATCAGAAGGAGCTAAATCAGGAGAGTAAGATGGATGCTTTAAAACATCCCAATTTAGCTCCTTTAATTTATGTTGTGTTATCATCGCAGAATGTGGCCGCGCATTGTCATGGTGAAAGACGACACCCTTGCGATTGATAAGTTCGGGTCGTTTTATTACGAGTGCCGACTATCTTTCAGCATTTATTGTTTGGTTAGGTGGCAATAATTCGTAATAAAATAATGCCCTTCATATCCACCAAACACAAAGCATAATTTTGGTTGCATTATAATGTTCTGCTTTGGGAGTAGTTAATGGGACTTATCCTGGCTTGGCCCAGTGTCGCTTCCTTGTTTATTATTATACACAACCCATTTTTCATCTCTCGTCACTAGCCGATGCAAAAAAGGCTCATGCTCTTGTCTCGCAGGCGAAACACATGTCGTAACTCGGTCTAACAGAGGTGACAATTCGTGCGGGACCCATACGTGTACTTGAGAGCCATTCCAGTACGATGCAGATGCCTCACTACCGTAGATTGATCGATACCCATCGTCAATGCAATGTCCCCTGATATTTTGACGTGGATCGGCTTCAAGTATGGCTTTCGAGTATCATCATCCCGGTGGTTGAAGGGCGTCCCGATCTTCCAACTGCATCAGCTGTTGATAAGATTCTAGATCTGAATTTAGCAAACCATCGTTGACTGTTTCGAAAATCGATAGCACCTCTGCCGTACACATCACGTATGTTTTTGGTTGCCTCAGTTGCATTGGGCTTTTATCGAATTCAAAAAGTAAACTGTGTCGAATTTGCACTCTTTTCTCCGACGTTTTAAAAATTCACAAGGGCTCTGTATAGCTCAACCGCTAACGGTAAACTGAAAAAAATGTTGGAAGATACCCTCCTTTATATGATACAAATACACCATTAAGAATATCTGTTAACACAGTTGGTGAAAAAAATATACCACAGTCTACGTAAAAATACGACGTTACTTATGCATCAACCTAATATAATATTAGGGGTACCGGACGATACATTTAGCAATATAACATTTATTTTTTATTCAATGGTTTATAACACAATCTTCATTTATTTTTATAACATTCTTCCACCTATCTGAAAGATTTTTAATACCATTTGAATAAAACGTAGCAGGTTTCGTCGATGCTTTTGTATTTTTTTTCACCTAAGAAATGTTGCAATGAGCTAAATAGATGATAATCTAATCTAGATCAGGTGAATAGGGTGGGTGGCCAATTTTTTTCCAATCACGATTATTCAATTTCTCGAGTGATTTTAGCTGTAAGAGGCCGCGCATTGTCATGCTGAAAAAAATCTGTTCTTCTGTATATTGAGGGCCGTTTGGTTTTTATTGCCTCATTTAAACGGTCGATTTGACTGCATTAAATCTCAGCGGTTATGGGTTGGCCATATGAGATCACTTCGTAATGGATGATCCCTTTACAATACCACCACACTGTCAAAATGATTCGCAAGATTCTACTTCGATGGCGTTTCAGTGGCTGTCTTTTTGTAATCCATTGTTTTTTTCGAGTTTGGTTCGAGTATATTACTCACTTATCATCCCCAGTCATCAGAGTATTGAGAAACGATGATTATTCTTCTAATTCAAGCAACTTCTTGTACTACCATCTACCTTCACGGCCTTGTTCTCGTCGCTCAAATGTATCCAAACTACTTTTTTATGGATTTTTTTATTTTTTTTAGATGTTCTTGCACGCTTGATCGAGTGTATCTGAGTGCGTCTGCTTTTTGTTGAATTTATTTTGTTGGGTTTGCTTCGACTTTACACCTTAAAATGTCATCATTCACTTTGAATCCTTCTTTTCTCGAAGCTTTCTTTTTTAAATCAAAATTTTGATATATAAATTTTTTAAACTATCACTGATAGTATATTTCCATATTAACCGCACTTTTTTCGTAGTAGCCGATGGGGTGTTTTTTTTATTGAACTCGTACGGCAGGCAGTTTCTCAAATAACTCTTGTCTGGTTGAAAGCCCTCCATTTGAAATATAGCAAAGAAATAAAACCAAATTTCTTCTGAATAATGTTCTCCATATATTCACTGACCAAAAAAATGTAGAATACGTGTTGATGGTTCGATGGAAGAAACACAACTGATGACCAAACAGGTCCTTGTCTAAATCGCGACATTTTCATCCGGTACCAATAATATAAACACAAATATTATTCCGATTAAATTAGTTCAGATGAATCACTTGAGTTTTCATCCGAATTGATTTCAGAAATGAAATGCGATAATTTTTTAACATGTGAAAAGTTTTCACTGTCTTCTGGTAATGTTTGCGATCCCATCTAAAGTTTCACGGCATTTTGCGATTCCCAAGATTACAAAACTTTCTTAGAGAGTTTGTAGATGTATTATTAATAATACTGATAAAATAATTTAAAACTTTGCTTGTGTTAGTGAATTTCCTACGTCGTTTTTAATTTTGGTCGAATTTGTAATGAAAAATCTGATTTAATCAATTTATATTAGAGGGTAGTTCAGATTAATTTTAATTTTTATTTAAGTATATGCAAATCATTTTGAATAAGTATAGGATAACCACCCTCAAAATTGACACAAAAAATACATCGGTCCTTGTATGATTCATTTTTTATCGAAATTTATGGTTTACTGCTAATATCTAATATATATAAACATGGTAATGGAATTTAAAGACTATACATATGTATAATATATATTTAGAACAATCCTCAAAATTTAATGGTGAGCTTTACCAATCCAATATTCAATCAAATCCTCATTGGAGAAATATCGTAGAAATAATACCTTGCTTCAATAGTACGGTTACATTTTTAGATGAGCGAATAGTTTAAATAATTTAAATAATATTGAAGTTAAATTAGGATGATTGTATAGATAATATAATTAAATAAACAAATCCTTTTCTTTTTTCATCGTTATTATTAATTTTTATATTTACGTACAATCAGCGTCATTAAATTTCGCGAATTTTCTTTAATTAATCTCTAAAATAATAAAAAAATGTCTATCTTTAGTTTTAAATATTAAATTTATAAAAGAATTCAATATTTATTTAATAATCATGTATATGACTATTCATTTTAATAATATATAATATCGTTCATAATTATTTATACAAAATTAGTCAAATATATATATTTTTTTTAATGTTTTACCTATTTTTCTAATAATTACTACCAGCGTCATTAAATTTCGCGAGTTATTGATATATTTTTAAGAATAATTTAAATAAAAAACAATTAAACAAAAATAAATATATCAAACATATAAAATAAAATTTCAATAAGATCTAATTCTGTTTTAATGTTTACTGTAAAAAATGTAACTACTCTTTTATAAATATTTTTATAAATAATTTTAGGTTGTTTTTAACAACATATATTAATTTCGTTACCATATTAACAATTTTTTTGACAGAAAGAACAAAGGGCATTATAAAGTTTACATTGAGTATAAATTTTATATATTTTTTTTATATTCTTAATACAATAAGTTCGAATTATTTACAATATTACAGAATGTATTCGGTTCTCACTTTGTAATATTAATATTAATTTCGATTTTCCATAAGATTAACTCTAAAATCAACACTGAACTCTCCGATTTCCTTTAAGAATAAATAGTCTTAAAATTTAATTAACCTTGAATTTTGGTAATATCATCCCTTGTTACGTTTGTTTGAAATAATATATCTTTAACGAGCGCCTTGATACACACATAGGGAATCGAGTAAATTAACTATTTAATTAATTTAAGATCGCATTGTGTACGTTGTGTAACAATGTACAGCAGCCATCAAGGACAATGTATCCGATGTTGAATGGAAATACACAGCTTTTAATTAAACACTCGCAGGCGGTTACCTATTTTTATGCCAATTAAACAATGCAAAATTAGTCGGAAAGCTTTCGACTTAGTTTATGAATTAAGGCCGAGCAATTATTCAAATTGATTCCACGTGCAGGAAATTTCATCTCATTGACATGCATAAATTGTGAATCGCGTACAAAGGACTTTCAAGGACGGAGCAAACATTTGCGAAAGCTCTCGTGATCTTGACACAATTTAGAAGCGTCCTTCCGAATCCCCTACAACGTCGCCGTATTATAACGTAACGTATTGTTTGCGAGAATTAACTCAGATGCAATTAATTTGTTTTCAGGTATTGACAAAGGATCCGTTCGTGAAGTTGGAGGTGTTTGATGACGGCATATCGACCTGTATTATGAAGGACATGGAGACTCAGACGTCGAACACGCCCGAGTATTCGAGATCGTCGAGCTTCACGTGCCTATCCGAATGTTCATCGTCCGTGTTCAATACAGGTGAATTTTAAAATAATATTTTCAATACTAATGGCGATTGTGGATCGTGTTTACGATGCTAATTTTGTGCGAAATTGGCATTTATATATATTTTTTTCTAATTTGAATCGAGTATAATCGAGGGTGGAGTGAATATTTCTTGTTTAAATCGCTCCATTGGTGCATGATAATTTTCCCTTTTGGCAATTCTCCCGCGGGAGACGATATTTATAAATAAGTCGTTGCGATTTGCGAATCGTTAACGAGTTTATTTTAAGGCGGTTTTCCACTTTGTATCCTTTGGGCATGCTGGGAAATAAATTTAAAAAAGGACTCATTCAATATGTATTTTATTCTAAAGTGTGTGGCTCTGTTAACAGGTTCGAATGCGTCGGCGAGCGAAGACGAAACGGCGACGCTGGATGACGACATCACTTCCACCTCGTCGTCGGGCAATGACGCAGGCGGGGGCGCCCGCGGGGGAGGGGAGGAGTCCGGGATTGGGACCGCGTCTCCGCCTCCCAGGTTCCGGAAGGAGATAGACGCCGGTATGTACCTATGTATTGAACTGATAAATGTAAATGTCTTACGTTGTTCAGCCTATTTGTTTCTGAAAATATTTTTAGCGAAAAAATACGCTTTTCTTCGAAATAATATCATCATAAGAGAGCGTCTTTTTCTAGGCTCTAACGTCTATACATATTAATATCAATTATTAAATGAGGTTTGGGTAATCTGTATTAAAAATCTTCCCCGTAATATGTCACGTCTTACCCAAAAGGGACATAATCTCATAAGAAAAATCATGGCCATCATGTAGTAAATTAGTTACATTGCAGTTATTGCGAAGGCTGCTATTCAGCATTGCAGTTTCCAGAAATTAAATCATCTAACATACAACCTTATTGACTATTTTTGACATAGAAAATGTATTTAAAATAGTCAGTAATAAATAATCGGCTTTTAAAATGACAGTCGGACGTTGAAAATAATATTCTTGCAAGATAAGAGCTTTCCATTAATTCTGAATTAATATTCTGCAATCACCGATTGACATTTTCTGGGTGAGAGTGTCGCTAGTAATGAGGTATTGATATTAATAGCTAGATCTAATGCATGCTATTATTCCAATTAAATTCCAATTTAATGCAAACAGTAAATTTGCAAATATTATTCTATGAATTCATTAGTAGTCGCGGTAAATAATCCATTATTGAAATAACCAATGCTAATGTGATTCTCATATTACAGGGCTACCCGAAAATTGATCGCTCTCTCTATACAGTATATATTTTATAAGCATTTTTTATTATTTAGTGTTTCGTGGAATATGATATATAGTACATGAATATTTTTAAATATTGGAAAGTATTAGGGAATGAATCTCTTAGGTTTTATTAATATTATATCAAGCAAAATATAAAAATTGTTAAAAATATTTGTGAGATAGACTTCAAATTAGATTAATTAAAAAAATATGTGTTTTAAAACGAGCTTTTGATGTTGGAGTGAGTGCATTCACTTTAAAAAATCAGGTCACGCTTTTAACCAGATAAACAAACTATGTATGATAAAAACGTTTGGGTTTTTTTCATACAAATCATAATTGAATTTCCTTTTTGCCGCTGAAACCGACGCAGTGTGTTTAATGAATTTATTTATTCGTCAACGACGTAGAAAATATGTATATAACGGAAAAGACGCATTCGTGATTTTTAGTGCCTTAGGTACGTGAAATTAATCTACTACGAAGGTGAGATTTTCCGCTCAAGTTTATTGCATGTAAAAATATTTTCTTGGGTTATATACATATAAAGGGTACCGATAAAATTTACGTATTACTATATTAATTATTATTTATATAATTTAGCTCAATAGTTTAGTATGAAAAATATACATCGAAACCAGTTTTCACTTCTTTGACATTCTTAATTTTTTTGTAGGAAAAAAAGTCCTATATTTGTCTAAATAAATCCGATGGAGCAAAATTAGGATAATATGATCTGTTCCGTTTGGCCACATTTAAGAATTTGAAATCTTAACACTTAAGCACCCGCTGTTTTCAAGCGAAACTTACACCTAAACCCGCATCTTTTTATCGATCTTGCGATTTTGCGCGGCTCTGTAAAAAATGCTTAATAACTTTTTTCCTTTTGGAGATAATTTGGCCAAAAAAGAAGTATTATACGTATAGTATACTTAAATTAGATTATTAGAATATTTAGATAAGAAATAAAAATTTCAAGCTGTGAAAATGATGATTTATTGTATTTTAGACAATAAAAACAAATAGATATCTTTATGTAGTATGTAGGTAATTTTAGCTTTGTAATAAAAGATGTGACGGATTGTACCACGTAAATATTCAAAAAAAGTTATTTTGTTGAATGGATAAACAAAAACCTAAATTCGTTACATTCGATGTGTAAGTACTGGAAAGTTATCGATCCAAATAATCTATTATTTCAAGGACAGTTTTTAACCATAAATAAATACATATGTCATATATTTTACAAAGGGCATGCAGAGCAATGAATTTAATTGTGTTGAGTCGTAATACTTTAAAAAAAAGCCTATTGTAGCGTATTAGATAACATGTTTCGTGTAAACCCGCGTTAGTGCGGGAGCGGGTGTTTACCGTTTACGAAAATTTCCGCACTAACGCGGGACCGGGTCCTTGAGTGTTAACAATCCCACGATACAGAAAAATGGAACTTTTTTGATGCTTAGGTTTAGTTTCGGCACTGCCAGTGGTACCTGTCTTTTTGAAAGCCACTATTTTTACAATATTGGATCGAGTATATAACCCCTTCTCATTCCCTATTACAAGTTGTCGAAGAAATGTTAATTTTTTCTCTAATTTTAATAATGCTTGACACATTAAAACCTGTACATTTTTTCTTTCATCACTTAAATGATCCGGTATCCTGTTTATGAATCATGTCAATTATTTTTAAATTTTCTTGCTCTCTAGAGTTTAGACGAAGAGTATCCCATTGTATCTGCTTTTCAATGTATAGATTTGATCTACTTTGCTTTAACTTTATTCCGTAACACCTCATTTTCCACGTTCACTACCCTCTCACTTTGAGGTTTCTGTTTTATGTGAAAATTTCCACTTCGATTGTTCGAATTGTTTGAACCATTTCTAACACTGCTGAATAGTCAATCCCGTATATATCCCCTATCCGACTACTAACTTACCTCAGTCGCGGTTAACTTATATTATCGAAATAATATGCATGTTACTTTTTAGATGTCCACCAACCAATAGCAAAATAAATACGTATAAACAGATCAACAACCATAAACACAATTGATCATTGAAAAGGACGATGCCAAAAAATGATATTTTCGTCGGGGAAATCTGTCGAAATATTCGTTCCTTATATTTTTATAGGCTATATTAACGCCTCCGTTTACGTAGAGTTCGCGGAATTGACATATCTCTTTAAAAAAATAAGTGTTAAACTATGTATATAATATGTGCAAAGAGAGAATCAAGTGTTTAAACATTATATTATATATATATTTGCGATTCGTATAAATGTGTTTTTCTCACGAGTCGATCGCACCTCGAATTCATCGAATCCTTTTACCAGTTCCTCGACATCTGGCCGTAGGATTGCATGTATGGCAAGCCTCAACCCACACCGTGTTTGACTTGCAAGCATATTTCTGAGAACTCTACCTTTCCACACTACTAAATAAAACAATCGTGAATATATTACATCAAAGTAATTAATTGAACGTCGAAACATTGTCTAGTGCGAACAATTGCCAATGTTAACGGCCGAGCGCAAGATAACGTCTCGATGAAATTTTGGAGGCGAGATCCCCGTCGCCTCCACCAAAACTTGGCCGAGGTATTCAGCAGCTGATAGTCCGGGCTGTCACTTTCATCATCGGCATCCGCGAACCGGATCGGTTGCATAACTCGCAGCGGGCCATCTCGCTCGCTCCCACTTTCTCCTTCTCTCCGGACCATCTGATTCTATTGACATGTCCAAAGTGATGGCGGCCCCCGCATATTAGCAAATGTGTCAATCGCAGTACCCGCTGAATGTACGTGACTCACCGGTCGTCGGCGTGTGTATGTGTGCGAGTGGCCAATTTCGTTGCAACCGGTTTTCAGTTGTAAAGGACATCGTGTGATTGATACGAGGAGGTGGCGATCGTTATCGCTGAGACTTGTCAGTACTCATCATCATTATCTGATCGATTATCGGTGTGGACGATCATTAATTTATTATCGTTTTATTTCATAAAGTTTACAAATTAAAATCATTTTAGCGCTTTCCTATTTCCTTTAAGATTATTTCAACCCAATTTCAAACGGTGTCATGGCTCGTAGATAACCAATCTATTATGATAATGTAAGTTAACGGCGAGTGAATTAAGTTAGTAATCAGATAGATTCATTTTCTTTTTTTTCCGCATTTAAAATGAATCTTTATGAATCATTTCATCTACATTTACAAATTAAATCAATTAAATTTATAATGCTAATCTCATTTCATCGTGTTTAATTTAAATATATGTCAATGATAAACAAAAATAAGAAAAGATCTTCTCTTGGCATTACCCACTGGTGACTCGTTGTTATAATATATGGGGGTGCTGCGGAAGATTTAAAATGAAAAAAGTATATTTCAAAAGTGATTCTGTAGGGACGGTGCGTGACTGCTCCGAGTCGCAGCGCAAAACAGCGCTTAGTGACGATCTCCCCCCCCCGCCCCGGTGCAGCCCCACATCCATACAATACACGACGCTGACGGGCAGACTTATCACCTCCCAACACATACCTTTGTATATATTATACATATCCTTATGTGCATAAATAAACCTGGTCTCTAACGCATTTCTCACCACAGAGCCTAGAATTGGTCTAGTCTCGATACTTTCGCCCTTCTTCCTTCTTTCTAAGTACTTTCACCCCTCTCTGAGAAGGTCTTTCCCATGATGAAAGAATTGCTATTGCGCGACAGGGCTAATAATCACTTGCGACCGGCTACTTGAGACTCGTTTTGGGCATTTGTGCATAATAATGCAATACTTCAATATTATATCTATAATAAGGTGTGGGTGGTGTGGCCCCTCACTTCACCCACATCACTCGGTATTGACTCGTCCAGAAAATGAATAACATAGAAGGGAATACATGAGAATACCGAGACATGCTCCTACTTGCCTGGACGCAAGAGGTCAGAGAGGGTAAAATCCGACACCAACATGGTAGAAAGATGTACGTCCAAATGCCAATGGCCAAGAGAACTCTTTACAAAAAACCGCATACCAAGACGGCTCGGGTCCCCGCGGCATGGACACGAAAGGAGAGCCCTCACGTCTCGTGTGAAACTCAGGTTCCTTTGGCCTCGACTACCATGCGAGAGTTTGGTAAGGTCCATGCCCTCAGCGAGTAAGAGCCTTGTGGCTGGCAAATGATGATGATGATGAACCACAAATGAGCTAAATTAGTAGTCAAATAGGTGTCCGACGAAAACTATGAATTCAGGATATTCTTTATGATACTGGCCGGGGGGCATGTAAGAGGAAGACACCCATTACCTCTGCATGTTTAAAAAATATCTATGTAGGTAGTTTGGCGCGTTGGAATTAATTAATTTAATGCCATCTATCCTTTGTTGAATAACTATTTATAAAACAGATAATATAAATTTCAATCCAACTGAAATACAGTAGAACCTCGATTATCCGGATTTTCGATTATCCGGATTAGTCAAAATAAACAAAAAAAATACGAATTAGTTTTTTGTGTACAGGCGTGCTGATTTTCAAATCTGCTGTTTACGTACGTGTTTAAATGCGTTTTATGCATTTGTTCAAGTTTCAACAAGTCCAGGTTTTTGTCTAATAAATATGGTCTCGAAACGTCAACGATCTTGGATATAAAAAAAAAAGTGAAAAAGTGAAAAAGTTTACTAATGGTTTAATGTCAGAAGATGGAACCTCAGAGCGTAAAGTTATGAAAAAATCAGCAAATGAAGAAGTTGAAGAGTGTATTTTTATGTGGTTCATACAAAGAACGATCATTTGGACAGCCAATATCCTGGTCCATTATTATTGTGAAAAGGCAATAATTTTAATACAAGATTAAATGGAGATTCCCCATTCAAAGCAAGCTCGGGCTGGCTTGAAAGATTCAAAGGACGACATGGTATCAGGGAACTTGAAATTCATGGGAAAAGCTTTCTGCCGACATACCTTCAGCAAACACTTTCATTGACACATTGAACATTTTTGTGGAGAGGGAAGGATTCGATGAATAATTTATTTATAATGCTGACGAGACCGGTTGGTATTGCAAGAAACTACCTAATAAATCTTTAGCATCAAGAAAATACTGCACTAGGGTACAAAATTAGTAAGGAGCGATGTCACCATAATGGTGACGTTCTTCCTAATACTCCATAGAATATAGAAATTATAAAGCATATCATGAATAACTTTTTAATCTTAGAATAATCTTTTTTTTTAAAAGTCAAGATCAATATCTTGAGTTGAAATGCTTGGGGTCTATTTTTCCTTATAAAAATAGACCCCCTTCGGACGACGGGGTTGGTTTCGACGTGGACGTGGCTTGTAGGTACCAATGGCTTGTAGGTAACAGTGGCTTGTAAGTAACAGTGGCTTGTAGGTGACAGTGGCTTGTAGGTACTAGTGGCTTGTAGGTACCAATGACTTGTATGTGACAGTGGCTTGTAGGTACCAATGGCTTGTAGGTAACAGTAGCTTGTAGGTGACAGTGGCTTGTAGGTTAGAGTGGCTTGTAGGTGACAGTAGCTTGTAGGTACCAATGGCTTGTAGGTAACAGTGGCTTGTAGGTAACAGTGGCTTGTAGGTAACAGTGGCTTGTAGGTAACAGTGGCTTGTAAGTAACAGTGGCTTGTAGGTTAGAGTGGCTTGTAAGTAACAGTGGATTGTTGGTACCAATGGCTTGTAGGTGACAGTGGCTTGTAGGTACCAATGGCTTGTAGGTGCCAATGGCTTGTAGGTACCAATGGCTTGTAGGTGACAGTGGCCTGTAGGTACCAATGGCTCGTAGGTGACAGTGGCTTGTAGGTGACAGTGGCTTGTAGGTGACAGTGGCTTGTAGGTTAGAGTGGCTTATATTGTTGTTTTTTTTCGCAATTGCAGACAATAATGGACAATGATTATTTATAATATTTATTTTTTAGACTTTTTTAGAGAGTTTGTGCAATCCATTGCATTTCTTATTTACTTAGTATTGAAAAGAAAACTTGATTACTTTAATTTATTATTTAACTTCGACACTTTGACTAAAAATCGACATTTAATGTATATGTTATATCAAAATATAATTAATTATTATTTAGAATTCTTGGTCATCTTATTGTCAATTTTTAGATGTTATTTTCATAAAAACCTGCTGATTTATAATTAAAATACAAATTTTCATAAAAATGTAATTTTCAACGATTCTTATATTATTTAATAACGTTCAAAAAATAACTCAACACTGGATAAAAATTATAGATATGTTATATTATTATTTCATAAACTAGCCAGCACTTCTAAAAATAAAACGAATTTTACATTTTATCTACACGGTAATATATTTTTATGGGTTATATGTAAATATTCATGGTTTTCCGATACAATTTAACTGTTCATCCAATCTGTTTACGTAAAGCTCGTGAAAAATCATTTGCTAAAATTAAAAAAAAAATATTTTGTCGAAAAAATATACTCATCTCAAAATAAATTTTAATTATGAATTGCGGTTTCGGGAAAATTCTGAGAAATTCCACACTGAGTCTTGAAATATTTCACATAATGAAATATACACATATCAATATCGATTGTAAAAATGTATTTAATGAACAAATAAATCAGCGTAACTTAATTTTAATTAGATAATCATTTCTTCTATTATTACATACAGTGTACTCTCGATTATCCGTGCATGGATTATCCGGTTTGCGGGTTATCGTGCCTGAAAATATTTTGATTGATTTTTTTCTATTATGATTATAAGACGCATTAATGGAATCATATCTGAATATGTTGTTTGAACGAAATGTCATATAGGGGACATGTCGCCCTGCCATTAATTTCGATATTATTTGTTACCATATTTGTGAGCTCGACTTCGTTTTGTTCTAAAATCTAATTTTCAATGAAATCTTCGGTCTCTTTCCAAATGTCTTCGTAGTTTGTTTTATTCAGTTGCTTTTGCTTCCTAGCAGTGAAGAAGTGCGTGTCTTTACAGAGAGCAGATTTTTTGACAAACAAAAAAATAAGTCAGAGGCGTTTGCTAGAGATTGTGATAGTTCTGCAGGTCCTTCGGAAAGAAAGAGTATGAAAACGTCGACATTCGAAGATTTGGAATCAAAAACGAGCAGAGGGAATGCCAATTAGCGGCCAAATGTGCATCAGAAGAAGCAAAGACATTTCACGGTAACTTGTGGACTTAAAGAAAGTTTCAACGCCTGGCTGTGGCTGATGATGTTCAAAACAGCGTATTACTCTGGCTTGCCAGTTAACGTTTCAGAAGAACGTCTCTAGTTCGCCAGCTGACGAATTCTATGTCGAATTTGGAAGAATATTTGCAGTTATATAAATTAAATCTGATCAAATTTATAATGCAGATGAAACTGGTCACTCGGAAGTGCTTACCAACAAAAACGCTAGCTTCGATGAGTGAAAAGTCGGCTCCTGGACATAAATCGCCTAAAGAAAGAATAACTGTTATGTGTTGTGGAAATGCATCAGGAACTCATAGTCGATTATTATGGTCAGGTATAAAGTATGGATGGACAGGGAAATTTTCGAAGATTGGTTAAAAAGAAATGGGTCCCAGAAGTGCGATTGTCTTTAAAAATATGGATTGCCACAGAAAACCAAAGCCTGAGCATTAGATAATACTCCTTCTCATCCGAATGAAAGCATATTGAAGACAAACGATGGACTAATGATTACAAAATTTTTGCCCACGGACCAAGGTGTTATATCATTAATGAAACGTCTTTATCGTCAAAAATTTCTGAAAACTCTTGTCGAGGAAGATGATAATCTGATCAATTTTGGAAAAATGATTTGCATTGGATGCTATATACGGGATAGCATAATCTGGTCAAAAGTAAAACCAGTAAATACTTCGTTCGATCATGGAGAAAGATTCTGCCTCGACATAGAAACAGATTTAATGGATTCGAAAGAGAACGAAGAAAATTTGTATCTGAAATGTGTGGATTATTGACTTTTTTTTTTTGAAGACGCATATAGATAACGTAGAGGATGGAAGCTCAATCACAGATTTAAATTTATCCAGGCTTTGAACGCATGGACGATCCTAATATCGTTTCTTGTTAATTCAAGAGGAAGAAAATGACATTAATACTATAAGCGAAGAAGATACCAATAGTCATGAAAAGGCATTGAATTGTATTGAAACATTGCTAGATTCCGCCGAACAAAGGGGAACTGACTATAATAATGTAATAGCTTTAAGAATATTTCTGAAGCGAAATAAGAAGCCTCGATAAAAAAAAATCTCTCAAAACAAATGAAAATGTAACAGATTTTTTTTTTAATTCTTGCACATATAAAGTATACTTTTTATATTTAAGCCCGTATATATACAAACAATTTATTTTACTTCTATTTGTTTGCGTTTTCGACAAATAATGACCATGCGCCAATGTGTTAAATAATTTGTGTTGTGTATATGATATTATATTCGAAAATAAAATAAAAAATTGATGATTCGGATTATCCGTGTTTTCTCGACTATCCGTGATCATCCTCCCCAGCATTAACCCGGATAATCGAGAGTGCATTGTAGTTAAATTTGATAAAAATCCATATTCTTCGAACATTCCTACTGGATTAATAGCCAATTTAGCACAGCTTCAGCTATAAATTAGCATAAATCTCAAAATGTCGAAATCCAGCATGTGCCTAACCTCAATTTGCAGTAATTAATATGCAGCCTTGCATACTGATTGGCATTGCAACCACCAGCTGAACAGGTTACAGCAAATCGATACTAACCTTTGTTTGGCTGAGAGCACAAAGGCGTAAACGCCATTAACCAAAGTGTAATTGGAAGTTGTTGGGTATTGGAGCGAAAATCATCTACTGTGAACAGGCAGCCCCGGAAAACTTTAAAGGATTTATAAAATATTTAATAAAATATATCGTTACACGCGTTTCGATATTGTATCGATTACAATGTCATCAAAATTTAAAAGTGACGCCGACAGGATGATTGATCGAATTTATAAATAATTTAAAACCAAACACATTGCCGATACGAATGCGAATAAAAAATAAGAATTAATATGTAATTTATTATGAAAAATACAATTTATGACACGTTAATAGCCGAACGACGTTACGTTTCAGATTTAACGATTTTCACTCAAATATATAAAATCCGCATTCATTTTTGAGCTTATTTCTTTTGGCAATGTATCAAACATTTTTATATCCATGTTATATAAACCATTTTGAATAAACAATCGCCGCTCCGGAGAGATTCTTCGTGTCTGAAATTGCATCAGCGCAGGTTTAATTACTCAGGCCATATATCGTAAAATATATTTTATTCGATTCGAACTCGATATTAGATCGTGGAGATTTTTAATAAAATTGATGATTATATTTTCGTTGTTTTGAAAGTGATGCAAGTCACACCCGGTGACGATTGATCAAACAAAAATAATTACTCATTCGCCGGAACGTGTTTGAACATTCATTACCATCATTCAATATTTGAGATCGAATATTCATAATACCCTTATATGAACATGTGCTCAATATTCATGATTCTGTCGCGACGTGGCCGATTATTTTTAATCGTTTTTATTTTACAGATACGAGGAGATTGAACAAGTCGAAGAAGAAGGAGGCATGGGAGAGATTGCGCCGGAGATATTCTAGTAATAAGCAGTATCCATTGCATTATAGGACGTCTGGTAACGACGTCTGGATCAGGAGGGAGAGTGTGACCACTCAGACGATGACTCCGGCGTCGGATATGGCCGAAGAATTGTCGTCTAATGAAAATTTACTCTCTGATAATTCAATAGTGGACAATTCGACTAGCGACAATTCTCTTAGGAAACATATCTTGTTCAGAAAATATAATAATGAGTCAAATCATTCATCCAGCGGCTTAGACAGTTCAGCTAATGCCGTGGACGAACTAGAGGACAATTTTAAGAAATACGAAAACGGCAAACCGAACCGTCCCACGTTCCTGCAATTAAATAATATATACAGCGATCAGTTCGCGAGTGCCGATAGTCCAAATTCGTCGGGCGATTGTCTCGATGATGCGATAGACTTCAGAGGATATTTAGAACAGATGGAACCCAGAGATCAACCGTCTCCATCGACTGCCTCACTGAAGTTCACATCGCCGCCGTTGTCCAACGAGCTAGTGAACAAGTGTTCGAGTGTGCCCGTCTTGAAGAAAAACATACAGAATCATCATGCGACGAGGCGAGATAAATCCGGCGATGAGAAGAATGTAAATATTGTTCGTTATCGAATATTTATCCATTATTGTCGAATTTGGTTAATTAATTCGATTATTATTCCAGATACATCCGAGAGTACGTGCCCAATCGGAAAGACACATATCAGGTAAGCATCTCTTGTCTATTTTCGTACTGTTTTAATTAGAATTAACGTTTATTGCGTAAACACACGGAATTAGCTCAATGCGTTCTCATTAGACGAGATGAATCGACTCTTGCTCCGGATCAATACTTGGATGGATGATTCAGATTATGCTACGCATTTGAAAATCGAGTTTTATGAAAAAAAATCTGACAAATTATTCCTATGATAAGTTTATTTACGATGCAAAAATATTTTTACGATGATATCTTTGATAAATCATGTTATGATTTTCCTTATCATTTTTTTATCAGTGTAAATAATAATAGCATCGGAAAATATATTTTAAAATGATGATCTTATATTAATAATGCAATAAGTCTAAATATTCTCGTATTATATCAGGGTTAAAATAGTTATATTAAATATTTACAATTATTTTATTAAACCGGGGATACCAGAAGCTTTATAGCTAAGCTTTATTTTTTATAATCGCCTACAGATTTTTAATGGAATTTTAATCCCGGCGATTCGCCTGTAGCACTCGAGTGATTTTAATCCTGCTGATTTTATATCGCTTGAAAAATCTGATACAAAGCAAGAAAATGCACTTTTTATTAACCGTGGGACCCTAAGCTTTAGATTTTTCTTGAATAACTCTTTTAATATAAATCCTACATTACACAAACTTTTTGCATTTGTCTAAAAAGCATGGTCTTAATTATCTGCAATTACGTAAAACTATACGGTCACCAATATTCGCTTCTGTTTCCGCGGATTTTTTCTCGTTCGCATCTGGTATGATGTGCCGAGTGCGATTGACACAGTGAACAGTTTGCGGCAGGACATCGCCGAGTGCGTTTGTCTTTAAGACGTCTTATTGATTAGTTATAAATTCAAATTATGAAGCATATCATGAATAAATATTTTTATTCCTAAAATAATCTACTTTTTTTATATAATATCTTGACTTGAAATGCTTGCAGTCTATTTTTCATTATAAATAGACCCCATTCGGACAACGCGGTTGTTTTCTTGTCGTTGTATAGGCGTACCCCTTAAACAATAATATCATATATTTTATATAAATATGTCGTTAAGAATGGACAGAAAATTATTGAATTACAATTATTTATCATTTCATATTTTTGAGAATTTAGATTATTAATAAAATCGATATTTTATGTCAATATTTTTCAAAATTTTGTTTATTCAGCAAGATTAAGATTTAATACACATTTTGTTTATTAGTTCCTCTATTAATACACGTAAATGTGTGATTATTTTTAGGATTTACCTCCATACTTATGAGTGTTCAACACAGAAATAAATCTGTGAGAAATGCAAAAATTGTACTAGACCTGTACGATGTATTTTCCTTATAAACAAATCTACTAAACGCTTAAGCTGGGATTATTACTAATATCACTAGATTTATTTAATTAAACAGCAAAAATTATGCTTTTTGGGATTAGCTTAGAATAGCCACTACATATTGATTAATTAGGTTTATGCCACCGGTTATTATTTTTTAAATTAATTAATAAATATTTTAATTGATTTTTTTAAATTATATAATGTATATATATTTAGGCCAGTGAATGCGACTGATTCGATGAATAAAGCTCGTTTCTATTCTTCGTATTATATATACCTATATTGATGAAAAGCTATTGTCTCCTTTCAGTCAACAGTACCGACTTACATTTTCGTATTTTAATCAAATATTTCTTACGACTTCATAAGTATATGAAGAAAGACAAAATCGTTTCTCTTCCTGCTGCATTATTGAGGTACATCAAAACAAAGAAACACTAGCAGATAGCAACAGGCTCAGCCACCCCTCCGCCGACGCCCCCTGCGCCCCCGGACGCCTCAGACGAACGGGCGACGCCTCTGCGTCCGGACGCCTCAGCGCGCCTCACCGACCGAAGCTTCGGCGAGCTTTCGCGCACTTATTCAAATATACAATAATTTAAATCTACGCACGCATCATAATCAATTAAAAAGCAACTGTAATCTCATAAAAACGTGTAACGAATACCCTTATAATTTTAAATGTGATATTTTACGTAATAATTAAATTTAAAAACAAATAAATGTACGTGTAGTGTGTTTAATACAAGGTATAACTATTTTTAAATATATTGCTATTGCGTATACAAGAAATGTGGTACTGCATATTTATAATATATCATAATTTTATGTGAATTTATGTTACGCGCCTCGTGTAGATTCACTGGAAATAAAAATTTGATTATATCTGAAACATTCGTCTATACAAATTTCTAAAAATAAGAACAATACATAGGAGTTATGTATTTTATGGCATTGAGGAAAAATGTTAAACATGCCCAACACCGACCGGCGTGGGCATCTCTTGGAAACAATTACCAATACCACTCATAATTTAATTTGAGCCGCGAAAAAAATTCTAATACTGTTTCAATCAAGTTTTATATATATATATATATGAAATCATATATTTTATACGAAAGTGATCAAAATATTTATCGTACGAGGTGTGACGAAATACGTTTCACGTGTAGGAATCATCAAAGAGTAGATACGATTTTCATTAGGCGACGTCTGTTTATTTATTCCATTTTTTTATTAAATACGTATCTTAATTGTATATATTTCGTTTTATATTAAATTTCATGAAGAATTTTCGCTTTTCAACGTGAAACGTCACAATTTGACGCAGAAAACCATTTTTTTCTTGTTGTTTGAATTCAAATTAAATTCCTTTGACGTAATGAATTGCATGATTTGTATTAATTTTAATTATTTAGTACGGGATAATAAATATTATGCGTATATAGTAATATTCGTTTTATATTTCCGGATAATTTCACCACGTTTGCTTTGATCCTGCGTCTCTCTATACGATCCACTGTCCTTTGTGTACAATAAATATTTGACATCAGTCCACCCTCACCTTGATTAATTTTCCACCAATGACACAGGGATATGTTTAAAAATACTCGGTGAAAAAAATATATGCCTATATATGGAATTTGGGTCGATGGAGCGGGAAAATTCAACGCTGATGGCATTTTCCCTGAAAAAAAGACGATATTGTAACGATTTTCTTGTTTTCATTAGGTGTCATGAACAGACATGCTCAATTTTATGCGTGCAAAATTATTTTATATAAAAAAATATTATGTTTTTGCAATATTACAATTTATTAGATCGTTTCTCGCTCATGGCTGAACGTCATAAACCTTATTGAATTATTTCACAAGGTCTGAAAATATTGCAGCATAATTCTTATGTTCGCAATATTTTCATTTTAATGAATTTTATATTTATTTCATTTTTAATTCCGATTATTAATCCTCACTAATTTAAGCATTTTTCATTTATTATTCAGTTTAATTGGGTCACATCACTTGTAAAAAATATATTATCTCATAAAATATAGACTCTAAGGGTTATGAAAGACTTTTAAAGAAAATTTTGTAAAAATATGGGTCATGTAAAATTATTAAGAGAGCCACAAGATGAACGAATCAACAGTATATTATTTTTAACCAATTTCATTCTCTTCCTTTCATAATTATTAATTGTTTCGTGAATGGCGTTGATGTTAAACCTTTGGTTGTTTCTTGGAATATTCCTTAACCCTTTTTACTCTCCAATCCACTTTTAGTCAAATCTTAGAGTTACTCTCATTATATTTTTTTTACAAATTTATTAAAAGAGATATCTATAGGGTTTGATCTGATATCTGATTAAAAAAAGGACATTAACTATTTTTTTTATATAAATATGACTTTAAGAATGAACAGAAATTTATTTAAAATCATTTATCATTTTATAATGTTTTGTAAAGAGATTAGAGCTTTCAGATAACATATTGTTAAAAAATATCGAGTCAGATACGACAGAGGACTTTAAAGGGTTAAATCATATTTTCTATTTCCGTCTGGACCTGAATGTTTTTTTTGTGTCTGAAGTGTATTCCCGTTTATTTTTATTAATAATTACTTTTCATAAATATATATACTTTAGAGCTCGTTCAATTTAAGTTTTCTTAATAACCTCTCTGGTCTCAATTAAAATGTTAAACTTTTTCAGAAAAAATATTTAAATTCCACCAATAATTTCAACGATTTTTTAAAAAGGTAACCAACTTTCTGTATTGCAAAGTCATCTAAAGTGGGCTATTAACAAAAAAAGTTAGACGCCCCCACTCCGGAGCATATTCTCTGTATTTAGAATATTCTTCGTTTACAAATACATGTAAACAATTCAGTTGGCAATCGCAGAAGCGGATTTAACTTAAATTAGTTTTGCGAAAGTCGATATTTATAAAAGTTTATTGGGCCAATATTGGTGTGGAGATGTCGTACGTGATCAGGCTCAAATTTTACCATGTCAATGGAAAACTGGAGGAGTTTCGGGAGTCCCGGAATACATTTGCGTATGCTAACGTTTTCCAATCTAAGTTTTGATTGTATTTCCAGAAAATCGACGCACGTTTGCTAATCATACCTGGCGCCCTTCACTAACAGGGGTTATTAATTTGATTTCGGCCCAAGAAATATTCAAGCAGTTGTAAAGGAAAACCGCCCCCTGGGCGTCGGGCTCCCGAAACTCGCTAATTATTAAAATATTACACATCGAATCATCCTGTGTTCGATGGAAAACTTATTAATTAAAATATAAAAAGAATATTTGCATAATTTTACAATTTAGGTTTCAGATATTGATTGATTGAAACGTATTATTTTTTTTTATATTAAATTGGCTTTTGATGTCACTCACTTTCGGACATTGTTCTTTTATAATTACTTACCGATAATAATGCGATAACGAAGACGGATTAAATAATTAATTATGATAAAAATGCGTGATCCATACCCCACTGTGCCAATACAGCTGCGTGTTATATATGCGGTAACCGCATTAAAATAGTACCATATTTCTTGTATACAGTATATATAGTAATCTGCATAATTCAGTGTGATGTGCTAAACACAGTGCAAATATGGCCGAATACAAAGCAGAGACCAGTCTCGGTGTAGATTCCCTGACGCATTCTGCGGAAATGCCGAAAACTCCGTCCCCTCCACACCACACTCCGACCAAGATGGAGAGGAGGATGTCCCATTTCAAGGAATACAAATTCTTCAGGAGCTTCAGTGCCAAGGTCGAGAATTGGCCGATGAGAAAGGCCGAACAGTTGTGGAGGAGGATGAGGGAACGAAAAATTGCAGGTAATTAATTGGAAAATAAATTAAAACACCAATTTTTCTACCCCTTTATTTTAAATATCGATTTTTCATTAAAAGGTCATTCTAAATGTTTTTTTTTTGTTATTACTTAATATGTGGACCTTATCTCTTTTTGAGTTCATCCTTCATTATGATCCCCTGTTACCCTGTACCATATTAAACTTTTGTCAAAAAAAAAAACAGCACTGGAGAAAATGTTCTATCATCAATAGAAGATGAATACGAAAGGACAATTAACATTTGTCGTGATATTAGTGGAGAATGATTTGATTACCTGGATATTCAAGATATCAAAGATATATTGGAGAACCATGCTTTTAACAAAGATAAACTTGTTAAAATGTGAGTTTAGGTTATAAATTAGAACATTTTTATGGAAAATTGAAAGAATTTTGTAGTCCAAGGGAGAATCACAAGATTAGAGTGCTTAGCCGCTCACCATTAACCAATCCGTCACAGCTGCTCGAAACCAACGGCGTCGTCCGAAGGGAGTCTATTTACAATGGAAAATAGATCTCCAGCATTTCAAGTCAAGATATTGATGAATTCTTCATCAATAACGTTGCTTAAAAATGGATTATTCTAAGAATATGCGCACGAGTTCCGCAGATTGAGGACTCTGTCTCAGAATTCTTGCCGCATGTGTCACTAGTACGGTTTCACTCGCACTTGCACCCCATACCGGATGGAAGTGAGAAAAAACATCGCGCCCATGACAATAGAAAGAAACATTGTTTTTTTCACAATGGCGGACAATAAAGCACAATGTTTATTTATAATATAAATTCTTTAGATATTTTTAGGCAAATATAAAAATTTTAGGACATGTAGGATCTATATTAAAAGAGTTATTCAAAAAAACTTGGGGTCCCAAAAAGACCCCACGGCTAGGTTAATTACACTAAGATTTACACACTAAAAGCAAACATTCGCTTTTTACCCAGTTTTAAAGATGCCTTATTGGATTTTATGAATATTATTGGTTTTATTACCAAGGTTTTAAGTATTGTAGGAAAAATTTAATGTTGTGCAAAATATTTTAATGTGACGATAACATGCTAAAAAAAGACACCAAAATCCTGTCCAGAGACGTTTTTATGATCTCTTGTTGCATTTGCTAGATTTTTATGATCTCTATTTCTATTACGGACATTACATAATGCATAAGGATCTTCGTTATCGATGTTCAACAGGTAGAAACAGATATTTTTCTGAAAAAAGCCCATTGTTTTTTACATATTATTTTTATTTTATTTATTTTATAATTATTATATTAATTATTTGATATTTTTTGTGGAAGGGGTAATGAGTCTCTCACATTCACATTACTTCTTGGCCAGTGCCATAATAAAATCTTAGAATTCATAGATAAAGCTGAAAGCTGTATCAGTGTACTAACCTCGCTCAGTCACTGTTAATTAACATTATAATAATTATTATTTACCCACAAGCCATGACATTGGTTCTAGTGAATAATAATTATTATACGGCATCCACTTTTCGTCTCTAGTCAAAACTGATCACAAAACCGATGTGTTTATTACCTAAAAAAATATTTATTTTAAGTAATATATAATTTGTCAGTTGGTTTATTAAAATAAAAAATTACGTGTTTACTGGACCAAATACTGAAAAAATTAGATCGTATTTTTTTTTATTACTTTGCGGTTGCCCTATTATATGTATAACAAACGTTCGATATTTGCATCGAATGTAGATTCAATTTAAAGTTATGGTTCAATAAAAATTCTTTGCGAAACAAAGCAATCTGTTTTATCTATTCACCGTATGCAAAAGAACCTCGTACGACTACAACTCTCTAATTTAATCGCGGCGTATTTTTATTATTTATTTATTGACGTCATAGTGCTTTATGCCCTTCTGAAAAGTGTGAGATTTTTGTAGAAAAGAATTTTCCTTTTCATATTTTTTTTTAGTCGGGCAAGTCAGAGATACGCAGAAACATTTTCCGTTTCTTTTGAGCCAGATCATTCGTCTGAGAGAGCGTTTGGCAGGTGAAATTTTAGAGGTTGACAGATCAAAGGCAGAGGAGCATGGAAACCAATTCCGCGATGAGAATGTATGCACGGCCATATATCGACGGTTCAAATAGAAGCCTAATTTTCGGGAATGTGTACGAGATTTTCGGAAAATTTTATTTGATTTCAATTAGAGTAAAACGTATTCTGGGTCAGCGGGGTAAATTCATTCCGCCCTAATTGATTGAATACAATTCGCTCTCGCCGACTGTTTCCGTTTCATATTTTTTTGCGCCTCGTAATACAATTATAGCTGCGCGGTTGCTATCATTGGGAATGAATCATAAAATTTTATTGGCAATTACGCGCAGCTTTTCAATAAATCAGCCGCGGGATAAGTGTGTCGCTGGATCAAGCCCGATACTTAAGATTAGCCCAATGGATATTAATTAAATTCGCCAATTTGTTTTTGAACTTTTAAACGGTGGCCATCTGCAATGCAATTTACCGGAAAAGGGTCACGGATTCGCCGATCCCATTCGCCATGAAAATTTTCATTAATTTAATTATTATATCTGAACGTCCACATTTTTTTCGATTATAATGGATTTAGCTAATTCATCCGCCGCCTTTCGATCTATCGACTCTATTGTGTTGCTCGACCTTGCCAATCACAACAATAAAGACTTTACGATCTTTTAAATTATTGCAATCGAGGTCGTATTCTTTTTTTATTTCGCCGAGGGTCGTATGAAAAGTGTTCGCAATTAATACAGTACAGTAATCCACAGATGAAATTCGTGGTTCGATTGTGCCGGGATGGCTGCGTAATTGTTTCGCGAGGGTTTAGGGTTGCCATTAAACCCTTGTCTACGGTTTCAGTTAATCTTAACAAGAAAATTAATATCATAGAAAATTTAATCGACGTCATGATTGCCCATTTTCAAAACGATTGCTATCCGGTAACCTTCTCATTACGCTCTAATCGGCTTTCTCAAAATTGATATTAATAGTTGTTTGCGGAGTACGGGAATTTTTCCCGGCATTTTCCGTGATAAATTAATTAATAAAGAGTCTGAGAAAACGGATTTAATAAAATATATTTATAATAAAGTTAGACATCTATCGAGTGCATTGGAAATTATTATCGATTTATTATTTTTTTAATTTTTAACCATTTCAAAATCAATAATGTCATCAAAGATTCATGTGCAAACGGGAAAAACTTATAATTTGCAAATTAAATATTTGGTGCTCAATTTCGTGGGAAATTGTTTGCATTTCTTAATTATGCATGACATAAAAGCTCTTATGCGTTTTACAAATAAAAACTTGAGATGAATACGTTAAATGCGATAATCTTCGAATTTTGTTTTAAAAAATAGTACCACGACGATATCAATGAGTATATAAAATCATTAATGCATTGAAGATTTTATTTTTCTTTGCTACTAAATAGGTATTTTTTTTAATCAAAAGGGGTAGCTAATGATTTATTGCGACATCTTAAGGAATAATCAGGATTATGTCGTATATATGATTAATATATTTAGTTTTTATTATTAATTCAACACAATAATTAATTAATACAGTTGTATCATGATAATTAAAGACACTTAAATGATCAAATAATTTTTCTTTACATCTTTATATTGACTTACATTACATTGGTTTACAATTTTTCATGAGAATTTTCTCCAACAATCATTTTTTTGGCTAAAAATAGTAGTAACTGAGTTAAATCTTTGTATTTATTTCATCCCATGGATATAAAGTGGCTATGGATTTACTTCACATCTAGTTTTTGAATAAATCCTTAACTTTAAGTAGTCCCCATTATATTTTCTTAAACTTGGAATGTTTATTCTTTCTATCTCCAATAATAATGTCCGTTCTAATACTGTATTGGAGTGATTGAAAGCTCTGATTTTATTAATCAACTTAAAAAAACGCGAAAAAAAAATTAATCCTCGACAACAATCATATTAATATTTTTTATTAATATGATTGTTGATTAATATTTATTAATATGATTGTTGATTAATATTTATTAATTAATGTTTATTAATTAATATTTGAAACCGCTGTTCTTGAAGGAATACCCGAAATAATGAAAAATATATTGTCATAATATACCTAATACAAACTATGACATTATGTACCAATGCCTATTCTGCCATCTAATACAGTGAACCCTCCTATAGCGCCGAAATAGGGACTAGGATCCATCCAAAATTTAATTATTTGTATTGTAAATTGAACGAAATCAAAACAGTATAAATTTTTTTATTCATATATTTTAAATGAATTTGAACTAATTGAAACATATTTACGAAATATGTCGATTGACCTAGAAAATTTTGTCTTGTGTAGAAACGATAGAAGGCCCTATAGAAGGGATTGGCGTAATCTGCTCTATAACAGAGAATGCTATAGGTTATATATAATATAGGTTTTTCACTTCAAAAACAAACAAAATGGTTGATTTGAAGTAAAAAATCTGTAGCACGACACAATACACATATTTGTAATACTGAAACGTTTAAAAGAATGACTTTCCTTTGAGAATTTAAGCTTTCCGTCACGAGAGGTCGAAAACAACCCTGTCGTCCTAAGGGCGTATCTAAGATACCCCAAGCATTTCAAGTCAAGATATTGATGAATTCTTCATCGATATCGTTACTTAAATTACTTAAAAATAGTTATGCATGATAAGCTTCATAATTTGGTCGATATTTTGGTTTTTTTAACTAATCAAAATGACAATGCTCTCGGCGATCTCTCGCCGCAGACTGAGCTTTCGCAACACGTGTCCCTCTCACGTTTCACTCGCACTCGGCTCATCGTATTGAATGGGAACGAGAAAAAACATCGCGCGCGTGGGAACAGCAGAGGACATAGGTTACTTATAATGTTTATTCTTTAGACTTTTTTAGCCAAATGCAAAAAAGTTTGTGATATGTAGGATTTATAATAAAATAGTTTAAAACTTGGGATATCCAATATACCCCCATCGGTACGGCTAGGTGAATGAATTAGGATTCGTAAGGATGGAATGGGCTATGATGGGTATTTTTTTTTATTTTTAATATTTTTTATAATAATCAATCATCAGTCGTAGACAACCCTGTAATTTTCTAAATATCCCCAACCCTCACTTTGCTTGCGGTCGGGTTCATTACCGAGCAATCCCGAAGTCGCTCGCGACAGTGTCGCGCTCTGTTGGACCATTTGGGAAATTGCTTTTCATCCCTGGACCGTGGGCCGCTAATGGTTCCATTACTTGGACTAAGTGTTCGGTTACTTCTCGCATGTCACCAGTTTATAAACAGACATAATCGTATGACAGGGCATACGCGGGGATGGGGGCCCAGGGTCCCGCGCCCCTTACATGGATCATATAATGGACTCGACCCATAACATTGAACAATTTAAGATAGAAAATGTGTTGTGCCGAGGTAAATATAACATGTCGAGGTAACTTGGATAGAAATTGATGCTTTTATTGTCCCCGGGGACAGCGGCAAACTTACGGTTTTCAAGTTGGAACATAAGTTACATAACAAATTTAATATGAGCAGATGCTACTCTCGAGATGGCTAATGATAATTACTAAGTCTCTTTGAAAAATGATAATACTCCGAGCAATTAAAGTTTTGATGTTGCGCTGTTGCTAACGTGCGCAATTTTCCACTACGCCTGATTGGTGTCTATTCAATGAAAATTTGTTTCAGAGCAGTTGCCTACGCGAAAAAAGGTATATCGCACACACGAAATCAGAGCCGAATTGTGCGATGAATAATATAGTTTGCGAAATGCGGAATGTCAAAAAAGGATGGTGCCCTTTTAAATTTTTGAATAAGCCTTGGCGGTGGATACATCCGGATGAATTTGTACGCGTATACACATTAAATGTACGCCGAGGCGCTCGTTCGTGCTGAAATTTTAAGCGATAGACTGAAATTATCCACAATTATCTGCGCAAGATCTGCAATGTCTCATATTTATCCGAGGGTGTAATCGACATTTTCCTTTGTTGCGAAAGACACGTCGGTTTAATGGCAAAGTGCACGTACATACGTCTTTTTTGCACTTCTTTTGATCTCGACAGACGGATATGGGAATGTGGAAAATCCTCCTTTTCTCCCCCGCTCGCAAGAATACGAGCTGATGATGCAAAAAGTCTTATTTAATAAATTGGAGAAATTCAATTTTTGCTCTGAATGTAATAATATAAGGACGTTTGCAAATTGCGTTCATCCTTATCGTTTTCCGTGTATCCTTCGGCAAATACCGGCAGCTATCCCCCAACACTATAATATTAAAATGCCTTTTATATTAATATTGCTGTTTATTTATTTTTCTTTATTACATCCATCCGAATGTGTGTAATTTTAATTGGACTTCATTTTCTCGAGGCTATTCTATTAAAGCACAAAAAGCTCGCTTTGATATCAGCCATTAGAGTTACAAAGTATTACTACGACAAATAGATAATTTATTTATTGTATAACGTATTTATGAGATAAATATATACAAAGTATATTTTATCGTCCTTATGAACTTTAATTACAAAGAGCTTTTGATTATATAGTAACTTGTAAACATTTTATAATAAAAATATGAGCACTTACGAAATGATTATGAAATAATATATTACTCCCTTATATAGCGTCGAAATAGGGACTACGCTTTAATAATCCGCCTTATAGAAAACTAGGCATCCTTATAAAATTTATGGTTAGACATTATGCCTTTATTTTGCACGGCAATGTTAACGAAATACACCCAGGCCTCGTATAACACGGTTTTATACAACACGGTTTTACATAACACGGCATGATTAATTGTGAAGTATTTTTGTATAACACGCTTTATATAACACGGTTTCAGAAAAAAACAATAATTAAAAATTAATTAACATGCTTGATTTGTACGTCCATGGATAGCGCCATCACAAATCATGCTAGATATTCAAAGCGGACGAAACGGGATTATTCTTATATTTTCTTATTTATTCTCATTTTTTCTTATTTTATTATTATTTATTCTTATATTTTTCTTATTTTATTATTATTTATTCTTATATTTTTCTTATTTTTCTTATTTTATTATTATTTATTCTTATATTTTTCTTATTTATTCTTATATTTTTCTTATTTATTCTTATTTTATTATTATTTATTCTTATTTTATTATTATTTATTCTTATTTTATTATTATTTATTCTTATATTTTTCTTATTTTTTTCTTATTTTCTTATTATTTTTTCTTATTTCTTCTTATTTATTCTTATTTTATTATTATTTATTCTTATTTTTTTAGTATTTGTTCTTATATTTTCCTCATTTCTTCTTATTGTTTCTTATTTTTTTCTTATTTTTTTTATTTCTTCTTATTACTTATTATTATTCATTAATTCTTTTTGGAAAAAGCTGTGGCCCTGTGGAAGTAGTACCCGCTGAAAATGTTGTATCCTAACCTAACCTAACCTAACCTAACCTTTTTTTTTTTTTTTTTTTTTTTTTTTCTGTTGGAGGAGGGGAGATCTTCAATAGACACCTCCCTTCAGGAGATAGTGCTGGATTTTTACCAGCTAAAACCCCTCCTCCAGCTCCGACCACCACCACGGTATTGTCGTTAGATATTCAGCGCGGTGGTGGCTGACTTCGGGTAAAGCTTTACCTCACGTCCTCCTTGGTAATCGGATCTTTCCGTTATCCTTGCTGTCGGCTGTTGTTTGGCGGCCGTCTTGCCCTTTCGGCTTCCTCCTTAGTCAGCATTACTATCCCGGCAAACGTGGATAGTAACCTAACCTAACCTAACCCAACCCAACCTAACCTAGCCTAACCCAACCTAACCTACCCAATAACCTAACCTAACCTAACTAACTTTGATATTTTTTTGGAACGCAAACCCTAATTTTGTATGAATTTCAAACCTCGTATAACACGGATTTGTATTACACGGTGTTTTTGTGGAACCATATGACCGTGTTATACGCGGCCTAGGTGTATATACTTATACTAATATGAAAATTTATCGTTTTGTAGAAAACGGTGCTCAATTAGCCGCGCTATAGGAGAGTCGTTCACACACGCCGCTTTACAGCGCATTTAGCTTTATAGAAGGGTTGACTTTTTGTATAATTCTATACTTCTAATTTTCTACGCTTTGTCAAATATCCACACTTATAATTTTATAAAAATCAATGGCTTTTAAAAATCGATTTAAAAATGATATTTACACGAATTTTGGCAAAAATGAATTATTCTAAGAATAAAAATAGATATTCATTATATGCTTCTTAATTGGATCGATATTTTGAATTTTTAACTAATCAATATGACGCGTAAATGACAACGTTTTCTTCGATATTTCGCCGCAGACTTAGCCCTTGGCACATTGTGCCGGACGCGAGCGAGAAGAAACATCGTGCCCGTGGCTACCGAAGCGAATATTGTTGTTTTTCTCCGCAATTGCTGAAAATAAATGTAAAACATTTATTCTTTCGACTTATTTTAAACACATACAATAATTTTGTGACATCTAGGATTTATATTTAAAGAGTTATTCGAGAAAAAATAAAAACTTGGGGTGCCAAATAGACATCGACACGGCTAGCTTAAATAATCATGATTCTTTATATTTAATTGTTTAAAAAAATCAGATATTTTTCTGGATTTATCTTCTTTTATAGTAAACACGATAATACTCGAACACACTTAGCAAGACGAACGCTAAAAAAATGATTAATAATAAATCTCTCAAATTTTATTCGAATGTATCGAAAATAAATATGGAATATTATTATTTACTTAATAATTAAAACATTACTTTTAGCTTTACTAAATTTTGTATAATAACTGATTTTATTATGAATTATGAATTTATTTAATTGAAAATTTTACAAATGTGGTTTTCAAGTGAAAGGACTGCTTCTGAATACTAATGTAAAAATTAATGCGGTGACCCTTTTGCTTAAATTAATGCAAATGAGCATACTTTCTTCAGATGTAACTTTAAAAACGTATACTCTCGTTTAAATTATGATCAATTAATTACGTAGACAATTTTTAATTACAACATTTAATTAAAAAATAAATATTGTTTATGCGCATTTTCTTTTTGCACGAAGATTCGTTCATATGAAAATGAAAGCATTTTAAATTATCTAAACTATTTTAACTTAAAATAATTCTGATCTACGATATTTGTGTTATTACGATATCACGGGATTATGACCCAGATCCAATCAAAGATCCCGGTGAATAGCAACCAACGGTCATACGGAGTGACCGTGTCATTTAGCAAACCAGTCACGAGTGACGCTTTGACTTTCTGCGCGGTCCACTATCGGTTCGAATTTTTTAATTCGCGAATGTGTCACGGGCAGCGGCGCCTCAATCAATTTTTGGGCCAGAACAAAGGGTTCTGCGTAGTTTTCAATTTCACACTTGGCCGAAATTTGAAAATTTTTGATTATGAAGCAAAACGGAGCACGTTCCCCCCGAACCTCGAAATCTACTCGAGAACAGCTTTGTTCTCTGGGCCACTCTTTGTTGTGCTCGTTTGTGTCACCGAGTGCTGTTCTACACAGCAAAGTGATTCCAAATGCCACGGCGATCGATCCCAGAACGTGTGTACCTGTAATAACATGTAATTCGAATTTAGAAAAAAAAATATTTTTAACGGCGAAATTCCATACGAGAATATATCCTTCGATGTATTTATTTAAATTCATACTTTCAAATATAAAAATCATACGACGAGTATATGCGAGAGAGGGATTCATCGAGATGTAGTTTATACATACGTAGTACGTACTCCTGGGAGTTTTATGTTTGCATAATTAATGTGGAGAGTCCCACGAATAGGTCAAACTATCATACTTTGTCATTCCACGTATAAATTTCAGATTTTCCATTGTTTCAATCGATCATTTTTTATTTAATATGACAACCTGACCTCCGTGAAGAATTGCTTCTTTTAGCGATTTCTCACTCCCGTCGCGACGTCAAATATTTGCTGAGTGAAATTAGTTCAATCGAAAGTGGCGAGGGGCTGTGTGCTCAAGGGGTTGGTAACTAAATCTTTAATTTTATATTGAGATTCGACCTGCGGCATCTCTATCAGGTTTCTTGCGTAGAACAAATATTTGCCGGGGCCGAGTGTCAAATGTCTGTCTTGGACGGTTTCTTTTAATCAGCATAGGATCGATAAAAAAATCAGGATGAAGAAAATCGTAAAACATATTATTCTAATTATCTATATATTCTAAATATTTGTCAATAATATGTTTGTAAATATAAGGGCGGCTCTTTCATATACACTGCGGAGCTGCAGCACCCCCAAATAAATTGTGGAAAATATATTTTTATATATTAATTATCTATTATGTATACGAAAATATATACATAATTTATATTTATTAATCTGGTCGTGGAGCAAGGTCTATGATGTGGCGCAAAAGCCCTGCCTACTTATCAACGCTGCCGGTGTCGTGTATTGGATAGATGCGGAGCGGTAGCGGAGTGTGGGGAGGGAAGGTCTCGCCGATAAGCGCCGTATCGCGCTGCGACTCCGTGCAGTCATACTGACTCACTCTAGCGCAATCATAATGGCTCACAGCTTCCTTGTGCCCTTCTTATCACTTATTATATTATTTAGTATTTGCACCTCACCTTATTTTTTACATTTTCAATCAAAATACGAGCAAAATATACTTCCTTAATTTTTAATATTCTGCAGCACCCCAAAAATGTATTAGCCACGAACCGCCACTGAGTTTCAATGGATATACAAAATATTTAAAAATTCAAGCAATTGTATTTATTTATTTAGTGTTTATCATTCAGACGCATGATTATTTTTAATCGTAAAGAATATATACAACTCTTTTTTTTATTTTTTATACTGTGGATATCAGTGGCGTACGGTGGACTTGATGTTGGGTGTGCTGAATGTGGAAAAAAAAATATAAAAAAATACAATTCACCGTATGCCCCTGGTGGATACGTTCCACAAAAAAACCGTGTAAAAAAATTGATACCCACCGTATGCAATGCGATGCCGTTTATTCAAACATCGGGACGCAATAACGCGCGAAATTGAATATATGAAATAAAATTGTTTCTTGGAATCGTGTTAGAACAAATAATACGTGTATTATTTTTTGAACCGTGTTATTTCAAAATCGTGTAAAAAAAGAGTTTAGTTTATATATATTTCTTCAATTCAATATTTTCGTATGCGATGAAAATGAAATCTTTAAAGTTATTTATTAGAATATGTGATTATACGAAATGAATGTTAACACAGTAAGGCATGTAATTAAAGATGTTCAAAACGTAAGTAAGAAAAAGCAATTAATTATTCTGAATTTTTGCCGTCGTCTTTTAAGAAATCTTTGTTATTCTTATACATTCTAAGTAAAAATACATTTTATGTATGTTTTATTTCATGTAAAATTACATTTTATATAATCGCGTTATATAAAACCGTATAAATCGAATGATGGGTATAATACAATTGTATAATTACTACAATCGTATATTAAAAATAGCGAATATTTTATGATTTTTCAGCATCTCTTTGATCTCATTTCATTTCGTAACACACAATTAAATTACGTACGAATCCTGAAATATATATATTTACATATAATTACATATATATTATTTCACTGAGATGCGATATAAATGATGTATGACACACGAAAACATAAAATTTAGATATCTCATAATGTTTTTCAAGTTATAAATCATTAGAATATAGTATCACAGATTCAGGAAAATTTTCATTGATTATTTTTATCTTTGTTTTATCTCGGGTTGTGTCACATGGTTGTTGACCTGCATTCTGACCCATGAACAATTACGTAGCCGAGTGGCTATCGAACCTACGTCTAATGAGGGAGATGCAGGTCACAGTCTTGGAGATGAAAGCAACCGGCGACCCGGGTCGTCAACCGTGCGACTGCGAACGGATCGAGCGGAGGTCAAACCATGTGTGAAATTAATTTTTAATATCGCTGAGATTCGCCGAAATTGAATGTGGATGGACTGGAACAGCTTTCAGAACCACTCTGATGGAGTTCGCTGGTTCCTTTGTGTGTCCAACGGAATTTTAAATCAGTAAACAGTCATTTTTACTCTCAATAGAACAAAATCGAATGAATATAAACCTGATTCTCTTTTACACCGGGTATATGTTTCAGAGAAAATCGTATAAAAATATAATAAAATTAAATAAAAATAGTATAGTATTTTTGGACCGTATTATATTATTATTATAAAGTAAAGGTGAGTTAATTCAGCATCATCACAGTGTATTGCAATATATTTTGGCAAAATTCTATATTGGAATCTCAGATATCTCATATATATAATGTGACGTGTATTTTTCCATGATGCTTTTAATATTAGGCCCTTATATCAGGGTCGTTGTGTATATGCACGTATACACAAAAGGGGTGAGTAATGAAAAAGATCGTAAAAAATTCTATAAAAATACGTCACCGGCGGCGGTTTTAATTTTTTTTTTGATGAAATAATTCTATATGTACATAGAAAAATAATATTATGAAACATTTTCATATTATATTCTCTCCGCGGTACATTTGTGTCTTGGTTGAAAAATTGCAATTTTGCACAATGGGAGGGCTCAAACCTGTCCGCGCCATTTTTTCGTCAAATTTATTGCCCTATGATAAATTACATAATAAAGTTTTTATTTTTGGAAACGTCACGACAATCCGAGATAAACCGTATCTATTGATATATTATGTGTAAAATTGAATTTTGTTCCGAGAAAATTTTGTATCAATCGTTTCGGTGGGAACGTGATTTAGTTATCTGAATGAATCATACAAAGATGCATTTGATACTTTCACGGAATATCGCCCTCTTATCACTGTTACTATCACGTCTTATGGTACGACCACAATTCCTAGGAAACCGTTTGCGTTTTCATTGGAATTTTGTATGGAATGTGTACGGTGACCATATCACAATTATTTTATGGAGAGATTATTAAAATAACTTGATATTTATATAATTTATTCTTGGAAATTGATAGTTTTGAATGTTTCTTAGTATAAAAAATAAAGTCAAGTTGAGATTAGGTTCGTTTTCAGTTACTGTAGCTTGAATATAAAATCTGAATGTTCGCGTATTAGAGTTATATCACTCTAGAGTAGAGTGTTGTTTCGTGTCGGAGTCGGATGTGGCAGTGATCACGGTTCGGTCAATCATTGTTCCTTAGAACCTGCGGGACTGTGAGGGACCTGGTATCCAGGTCTATTTGATCCCTGGGTACTTCTGAAGGTGCCTATAGCACCCGATCTACGTAAATAAGAATTACGAATCCACCCTACCCACATCCGAGTGTTGTTACACTCCGCGTGACAGTTCTAATCCCGGCTCGTGGCTGACGATTTGACCCGTATTAAAGGAGCCTAATAAACCTGAAGGGCAAACATCGAAACCCTGGTTACAGGGTTAAGACGGATGCGTCTCTGCCGGGGCGGAAGTCCAGAACATTCGGATGGGGTGGCAGAGATCCCTTGTTATCTAATTCCCTTGGTGAATCATACATTAATCGTTGTATTATTAATATTAATAAATAAAAAATATTTGACATGGTCCTTTTAAATGGTCACTCGTGATCTGTTTGGATTGAAAAATTTATGCCATATAAGCAAATTTTACATCACAAAATTAATGCAATAAAAATTGTGATATTTACAGGGATATATTGATTATTAAGTGTGAGAGGGTAATAAAAGTAAAAAATGAGGTGTTGTGGATAGAAGTTGAAGCAATTTAGATCAAATATATTTGTGATACAATCTCGATACTCTTAGTCTCGAGTGCAAGACCATTTAAAAATAATTGACAAGATTCATAAACAGGGATACCGTATCATTTGAACGATGAAAGGTAATCGGTACGGATTTGAATGTGTCCAAAAATAATAAAACTAGAGGAAAATTTAACATCTTGTGAATAATAAATAGCTTATGTACTCGAACTGCTATAAAAAAACAATGGGTTTCTAATGGGCAGGTATCACTGGCAACGCCGAGACTGAACATAACCGTCCAAAAGGTACTCTTGGCTATATGGTGCGATTGTAAAGGTATTATTAATTTTAAAACTTTAAATATGGCCAGAAATAAGTAATTCGTGGAAAAATATCCATAATATTCAATAGAGAATTCATATTCTTAACACGACAATGCATCACACAGCTAAAACTACTCGGGATAAATGAATGGAATATAATTATGCACCCATCATATTCGCCCTATCTTACTCCATCGGATTAGCATCTATTTAAGTCAATGCAGCAATTTTTATCCGTCAATTTTTTTTTTAAATATCTAAGAAGTGAAAACGGGATTCAATAATTTCGTCGGGGAAACCATAAATATAATTTTATTATAGGATAATTAATGTTATAAACTCATTCCAAGCCCTTTAAAAAATATTCCTAGTATTCCTATTCAAATTAAATCTGTTGATACAAAGGATCTTGCATTCCTAACTAATTTATGATTATTATGATTTCGTGCAAATACTTTATCTTTATTTACATTCCAAAGTACTTTGTGAATAAGTATATTTTTCAAAGGATGGCTATCTAAAATCATTGTTTCAAAGATTTCTAGCTTCAAAATAACAAATAATTAACCATTTCATGAGCGTTGACACGAATACGCGTCAAGCAGAAGCGTTCCAATTTCCGCGCTCACGCGTATTCGTGTGAAGCCAGATGCGCGCTTAAATAAATCACAGTTTTATTATTGCATCTTCTCGTCAAATATGAAAGGATCACTCTCTAGCTTATTTTGTTACAATTGCATTATTATTCTGCTATAGCCTGATAATAGATTTCAATGCATTTTACGACTTTTTTTTGCGTAAAATGCAAAAAATGGACCGAAAAGGGTTGAAAAAAATATAAAATCATTTTTATATTTTGAATATAATTGTATGCTTCAAATTAAAAGTTTTTGCAAAAATAATTCTCTCATGAAGTGGTTAAACCAAAAAATATTTAACAAGTTTATATATGTAAATAAATAATAGTGTGCTGTAAAATCTTGTCCATGGTGAATTCTATGCCGTCTCTTTTCACCTTAAGTTTAAACCTATGTAATTTGACCTCAGTCAAATTATCTGTAATTAAATATTTTCAATGACGTATTTGATTTAAATCTTTTTGTTTTTGATAATAGTTTGAGAACGTTTTTTCTAAATTTTAGTTATTATATAAAAAATATATAAATTACAGTCAAACGCGAATTCACGTTTTTCTGCTATTTGCGTTCAATTTTTATAATCCGGTTTTATTTTAGTTTTCTAAACCCGAATCTACATTTTCCCTTGAATTACGCGTTTTTTTATCAGTACCTTCAAAAATTTAAAAACGGGGTTTCACTGTAAAGGCGGACCTCGACTTTCGCACATGATTGGTTCCTGGAAATGTGTGCAAAAATAGAGGGATGTAAAAAAAAACACCAAAAATTGTACTTAACTACATACATATACTAATATGTACTAACTAAGTACATATTAAATAAGAATTATATTCTCTTAATAAACTTGTCAAGGGTTAGTTGTATTTTACTACTTTTTTTCTTCATAGAGTTCTGTAACATTACGAGTACTATTATGGATCGCCCCCCTACGCGCTTAGGCTATGCGTTCTCCATTGGGATCACATTCTTCCATAATATTCAAATATGTCTCGAGATGCGTAAAAGCTTCGTTCATGTTTTTTATTGTTAAGTTCTTGATGATTTCTTCTAGGTTCTTCTTCCTCACTTTCAATTTGTATACTATTTTTGTTCTCTTGTCGGTCCATTAGAAATTCATTAGTCAAGGGTTCAGAATGAGATTCAATCATCTCATTAGCATCTTCACTGTTAAGTTTAGAAGGTTTATGACCAGGGGCAACTGATTCGTCCTTTGATAAGAATGTACGATTAGGCATCTTCTTCCAAAATAAACCAGTCTCATCTACATTGAATATTTGACTAGAGGTATATTCTCCATCTTCAATAATTTTGGACAATGACGAAATAAAGCCTTTTGCAGCATCTTCATCCGCATCAGTTGATTCTCCAGTAAATTTATTATTGTGTAAAGAATACCTTGTTTTAAAATTTGAAAAGCATCCGTTACTTGCATGAAACACTGCGTTAGAATCTTCGTTTAGTCTAACCTTCCAATCTTTATGCAAACTAAGAGCCTTAGCTTGAATCATTGAAGTACTCAGAGGGATGTTTTCTTGATTTTGATTACTTATCCAATAACACAAAGATTTCTCCATTTCATCCATCACTATGCCGTGCCTTTTGGAAACAATTTTTGAAATAAAACGATTGTGCGAAATAGCGAATTGTGCGAAAGTCGAATGTGCGAAAGCCGAGGTCCGCCTGTATATGTAAATAATAAATGTTGTATTAATTATTATGCATTTAATAAAAAAAACGTAATTATTTTATTATGAAATATTTTTTGTGTCCAAAAATAATGTGGTCACCATAGATACGCGTCAAATCAAAATGTGCAACTGCATCATGTGTTTGTTTACAACGGTAGCGGACTGCCCCCCACTCCTGCGCACGCGACGCCCTGCACTCAGTTTACGGCCGGGCGGCTGCGCGTGCGCATGTTTCGGCGAGTGACGCCCATAGCAATCGTGAACCAAAACACGCGACAGTGATTTGTTTTATTTTTTTTAATGAAATTTTCTCGTGATCCAAGTGAAAACCCACTGTGATTCGTTACATTCAAAACAAAATAAATCGAGTGGATCGCACGTATATTTTCGATGGTGATTTTATCAATCGATTCAAATTTGATTAATCGAAGATTTAAATTGAACCGGTAATAAAATAAGTACATCGTAAATTGTGCAAAGGTATGTTATGCAGAAATCTTATGCGAATAAAACCGGTTGAAATTCTGTAAATGTATATGAATATTTTTTTTATATATTATATGTAAATATAAATATGAGTTTTCAGGGATTCGCGCTAATCAATTAATTTAATAAATTATGTTGATTCGATCGTTTATCCATATAGTGCGCCTACGCAGCCACGGAAACAATTGTCCATATGTCTGTGAAATATTTCAAATCACTTATGTGGTACATACAGATTTATTCACTGCTTTAATTAAATTATCTTACGTACATCACAGATGTTTTATTTATTTCGATGAACATTTTTTTTTAATGTGAAAAGGGACTTTGCGAGTCAATCCGGAAAATAGGTGGGTGAATATCAATAGGAAAATCTGCATATAAATCTGTGCAATTTTCCGGCCGTTTTATAAAACGTGGAGATTGATTAAATTTTCCGCGGCTCAGTAATCTATTTCGATACATTTTTTTTAGCAATGCCATATATGGCGTCAGCGTTATAAATATTATTTTACATGAATGATCGGTTTCTTAGAAATCGACGTATATTCACGAGAATATTCTAGGTTCCGTGTTGTGGCCGTGTCGTAATGTTGTAGTAATTCATTGAACATGTTAATTGGAAGATGCTGTATCTCCGCGGTGTTGATATGTCAATTTCGACTTTCTAAACATTTACTTTTTCGTTTCCCACTAGATCCGTTATCTTGGGTTTTTGTACCGATTTATCGTTTTATTACGATCGGATAGACACGGATTTATAACGTCGGCTCGATTAGTTTCGACCCAGATCGCTCCATTTTAAATTCCGAATGTGGACAACTTCTTGTGTGTGCACAATTAAGTACAAATTTTCGACGTGAAAGGAAAACGAATCTACCTATACTTCCGGCCCTATCGAAAACGCCCCGAATCTATCGTAATTGCGTTTTGTTTCATCGACGTCGGGCAAGTGTTGGGTCCTTTGTCGGATGTCAAATTTGATTATGAGGAGCGTTGAACCCCTGCGCCGGGGGTTTAATGTCGTGAAGCGAAACTCTTTTGTCAACATTCGGCCATTGTTGACTTTTGTCAAGCGTTCAGATAAATCTTGTCAATTGTGCCAAGTGCCCGCTGATGAGGCTTGTTTGCTTAGTGATTTCGTTTTTAAGCTGCAAGTGAAAAGATAATATTTGCAAATGCACGATATAAAGATACATTGAAAGTATTCTGCATAATTTGTTAAGACCAATGTACGATAAGTGCGTTAGAAACGTTGGCCATATTTTTTCTTTTTAATCAAAGATCCATTTTTTTCAATAATGCTTCATCGATTTTCTATTTGTCTACCCAATGATGTCAAAACGTAATCATTTCATCTTCAGGAATTGAAAGAATTCGCAGAATATCATGTTTAGCAAATGCAAAAAATTGTTAACCACACCAAAAAAATTTACACAGTCAAAGATAAAGTAAAAATGAAAAATACTACCAATGTCAAGATATGTCAATCACAAGTATATAGCAGCAACAAAAATGTGACGATTGATTTTATATATTCCGCGAAATTATAAAAAAATTCGTTTTTTTTTTTATCAAGACTAAAGATACTAAAGACGGCTGATTTTTTTTTACACGGTAGATTCATTCCACCAAAACCGTGTTATTTTAAAAAAAATATTGTTGTATAGAAAATCGTGTAAAAATACATACCGTACATTTTTCCGAAGACACTGTCTTACTTTCTTTTTTGGTTCAAAATACGTGCTTGGGCTTATTATCGGGGGAGGGTTTATTTTTTCAAGTACAGTAAGTAGATTTATATATTTTCATTCAATATTTATTTGTAGGAACATACAAAAGAACTTGTGCATATCATATGTACGTTTTTAGGTACTAATATAAAAGGTATTTGATTTATTCGAATACAGTCAAGTCATCTTCTTCTGGAACATCGTCATAAATTATTAAATCCTGAATTACGTTCTGATTTTCCTCCAAATCTATTTGCTATTGAGATCAATGGTCGAATGTCTCATGCCCTGCAATATTAGCTATCAACCAAATAAATATTTCTTGTCTAAATAGCCTTTTCACCAGTGCATTGGAAACAGCTATCAGTTATATTATCCATGGATTCTTCACCCAATTCACAATTTCTTGTAGGCCAGGCTTCTACAAAGGAATTTCTAAAATGCATTTTCATTATTTTAACTAGGAGCTTATTTTCGGGCGAGGGCTTATATTACTAAAAATCCTGAAAATCACGCTAGGGCTTATTTTCGGGAGATGTCTTATTTTCGAAAAAAGACTTGAGGGTGCTGCGGAATATTAAAAAATATATTTTTCTGTGATTACTGTCCTGTGTTGATGAATTACTTCTTATTAGAAAATCTCTTATCCACGTCTTTTGTTTCGCAAGTTGTTGTACATTTTTTTGTAATTTTAAAGCTCATTCTGGGGTTGGGTTAGGTTGAGTTGGTTGACTATTGGCAAATTGCAAGCCCTCGTGAATTAAAGCAGCTGTTGGTTGAAAAATTTAACCATCCTCTCTACTTCTTTACCCATCGATCCATTGGCCATTTTGCGTCAATGAACATCGTGGCGTAACAACACGCGAAATTAAAAATACATAAATAAATATGTTGTTTCTGGGAATCGCGTTAGAACAAATAATTGGTGTATTTGTGTTTTGTACGTTTTAAATGTTTTTTAAAATCCTTCATTCATAAAATTCAGAGTAGCGAAATAAACAAAAACGAATAAAATCTCAATTGATTGGCGCCAGTGTATGCATTATTTGTAATAATTATCATAAATCTTTTCCTGTGGTTTTTTTTACACTTGACCAGATGTTAACTTTTACTTTTATCAACAACACTACAAGTCATAATATAAATAAATTGCAATACGTTATCGGCATAATCATCTTTAGCTCGTATTAGAATATTGAACAAGTGTCTTTCACTTTCGTTACGAACAATTAAAATGTGTATGTAAGTTTAAATTGAAAGTTTTATAGCAATATTAATTGATTTACATATTAATTTCATATGCATAGTTTTTTGTTGTTAATTAATTAAACACGTATAAAAAGAATTAATCCTCGCGTTCGCCTTGCCCGTTGTTTAACACTAATGGCTTTCCTATTCTGTATTAATGTATATATATTTTTTTTTTTTCGCAATATGTTACACAATTCGTAAAAAAAATGCTTTGTTCAGCCGTATTTGCTGAAAATTTTAAAAAGAAAAACATTGCTTTTATATGTCAATCAAGTGGAAGAAAGTATCATCAATCAATTTCATATAAATGTGCGATAGAGCGAAAACAAAAAAAGCTCTTTTGTCACAGCATTACGCTTTTCATTTATATTGCCGCTGTAAAATGTATTTATTAATAATAAAAAAAAATAATGGATACATACCTGAAAAATGTTTACGTCAATTACCAGGACGCAGACATGGCGCCAGTCCACTAAATTATTTTCAATAATGCGCTTTCGAGGATAACGCTATCGTCATCCCATTGTAAACGTGTAGCCATTTGCTGATTGCAACTTTACTTAGATATTCCTTTGACACCTCTTGGGGATTTTACGTGCGGAACAATGGTGCATGGTTGCATCAGTCCTCGTCTCTAAACAGAAGACGGGGTTTCGCGTAAATCACACCGAGCCGGTGTTGGATGCAAGTCGTCCATATCCCAATGACAAATATGTATGCAGAGTTGTGGGATTGTTGCCCACGCTGGCCGGTGAGGAAACGTCACCTGCCTACGGGCGCGCTCAAACACCGCTGATTTAATGGCGGTGACGAAACTACCATTTTTATGTTAATGCTCGGTTTATGAGCTATTATGTTTCTGTTCGTAACGCTATGCTGCTCAGGTCCTCGTCATCTAAAAAATTGAGCCAGCTGGAATCGTGGAGATATTTTGATATACAATTCAAAAGTATTCATGCAACCTTTGGCAAAAAACAAGCCATTGGTTCGATCATAAAGTTGGCAAGTAGGTGTGAAAGCATAATGATGTTATTGTATAGCAATTTTTTACTCGTTTTCGCATTAAAACGTGATAATTTCACACCTATCTCAATTGCCACTTGATCATTATCTATACAATAGTGAGAGAAATCCAATCTTATACTCAACCAATCAGGTAATAAATACTAGTATCTATATTTTATTCATGTACCTGGATTCATAAACGAAGATATTATCTAAAGTTGCATTTGACATATTCATTTTCGCATTCAATGCATTTTTATGTTTAGTCACGTATTTTAGCAATTCATGGTGTTCTTGTGTGGCATTTAAAATTGTGGACGAGTTGAAATTCTATGAGCAGCTTTCGTATTTAAAAACAAAATTATGAAATTGCTTTGAACGAGTAATTATTTATTTTAATTTAATCTAGCCGTGCCTATTTGGGACCCCAAGTTTTTGATTATTTTTTCGAATAACTCATTAGATATTGATCAGATGAAATCTTCATCAATATCTTGGCTTGAAATGCTTGGGGTATATTTTCCATTATAAATAGATACCCTTCGGACGATGCAGTTGGTTTCGAGCCGCCGTGACAGATAGGTTAATAAGCTTCCTTATGAAAACAATGCATTTGCTATTTTTTAACATTTTTGTCCGATTCTTTTTCAATATTTCAAAATATAACCAGTGTCGTGTCAATATGTTAAATAATCCATTAATATTACCAAATTAGCATATTATTTTTTGTAGCTATAAAAATCTTCAAATTATTCATCACATTTTTGGAAATATTTCTTTTGATTTTTTTGTTCTGGTAAGCATTTTGTCATCAATTTTGCATCAAAAACGCTTAAACTCGATTTGCAAGTGACTGACGGAGTTTGTGAGGCATTTATTTAAATCAATAACTGTCAGTCACCGGTGCATGCCACGGCACACTGGTAAAAATCGATTTCAGGCACCAGTGAATGACAGTACGTTACGTGTTAACCGCGACTAAGCTAAGATAACACCCAGATAGGTTAACCATCTGGCGAAATCTATGATTTTTTGGTTAGGGAGAAACGTGGAAACGTGGAAACGTGAGAGACTTATTACCCCCTATTATTTTTTAATAAAATAAAAAAAAATATACGCAATCTAAATTAAGTTGGATTAACAGAGGCTAAGTGCTTAAGTGATTAATTGAAAAGATATTTTAAATAAAATAAAGATTCTTCTTTGTTGTATTGTTACTATCTTTAAGAATCATTAAAATCCCTTTCTTTCGATTGTTAGTATTTGTTGTTCTTTATATTATTGTTTTCCATAGTCTTATTTTTTTTTTTTCGACAATTCGGATTTTTGTGAAAAGGGTTGTCAGCCTCCACTCCAGCCCTTTGTCGACCAGCGTCACTCAAAATTCTCCGAAAGGCCAGCCATCCGTATACTCTGCGCTCAGTAGGGTTAATAAGACAATCGTTATATAATTAAGGTTAGCTTCAAGTTAACGTGGGTACCATTATTATATATTATGCTAAACCCGTAAATTTTCTGGATTTATTATCCCGCAGTTTATATATTTTTTATTTTTTTTAAGTCGTGAAGCGATTAAAAAGCATTTTTTTAAACAATTATCCACTTTTCCTCAGTTCTGAGGTACGTGACCATGTACATGATTCCCCTTATTGAGGACCATGGGCATGATTTTCATGGGAATATATAGTGCAGTGGTTTCCCGTTGCCTTCTGCACCGCAGTGATTTTTTATACCGAAGAGCGCTGCTACTGGCTTTTCAGCTTATACCGGATGGTCCAAAAGTCACAACGACATTTTAAAATGGAATAACTTTTTCATTTCTTAATAATTCTCTTTTATTCTTTTATAAACAGAAAACACACTGGAAATAATTTTTATTTAGTTTTGAAAATTACGTCCTTTAAATGGTGTTGTGACTTTTGGGCCAACCTGTATTTTTGACAATTTATTTTTTGTGATATGAAGGTCGTTAGCCTCCACCCCACCCCTCTGTTGACCAGCGTCACTCAGAATTCTTCGGAATGGTCACCCATTCGAGTACCATCCGCGCCCAGTAACGGTTAACTTCACAATCATAATTGGATTGTAATTAATTACCTTCAAACTATGACGGGTGCTTTATTATATTTATTTATTTATTTGACTACAATGGGTGGATGACACAACAGAAAGGTTCCAAAGCGCCATTCACACATAAATATTCTAAAGATGCAAGGGGAATAAGTCTTTAACACTGATATTCCCCCCAGTGTCAAAACAAGACTGGTTAATTTTTTAATTATAATTTCAAATGGATTGAAATTGATATATATATATATATTAATTATTTATTCAACGAAGGATAGACGGCATTAAATTAATTAATTCTAACATTTATAACAATCACGCTCTGTATTTTTTTTTTATTTCAATACAAAAATCGCTGGGACCAACTTTTACAAAAGAAATGTATTTAACACCGTTAGAGTCGTTCAATCAAAAAGTTTGCTAGTCTAATGTCCATACACTATTAATTGTGGCTTATCGATACAAAGGATCCATATCCAGCTTGCCATCCATCTGCAAACAAGGACCGTCATCCGATCCATGCGGCATCTGCTTCCTTCCATATGCCACACGTAACATTCGTCGCCCTCCACGAACCACAATGACCGTTCCCGGTTTCTCCCGCAATGTCTTCCTCCGTTGGCTTTCTCCGGCGGAGGCAACAAAGGCGGCCACACGCGCCGCCGGTCTGCTGGTCCGCCCACACCGCGCATGCGCGATCAATCAGCTGCGCGCGCATCTGCCCGCGGAGGTGCGCGCCACGACAGATGTTACACATTCCCCTGCCCACCAATTACTTAATAGCCGGTCGACAATGCCAAACAAACCGGTCCTACCGCAACATTCGCGCGAACGCACGTGGATAGTGCCAAATATCTCGACCGGCGAAGAGATGGATTGGTGGCTGACTCGGGTGACGTGGCCTCGGGATCTCCCGGACATCACGAACAGATCCAAAACTATATTTAACGAAGATGCCGTAGTTTCTAGCTGCATTGTGCGATTTGCAAGCTAAGAACTTTGCTAATACAGTGGAACCTCGCTTAATGAGGATAATTCGTTACAGCGTGTTCCTCGTAAAGCGAAACACTCGTTAAGCGAATCAATTTTCCCCATATAAATGAATGTAAAATACGATAAACTTCTCTTATTGCGCCAGGAGATTGTTACCTCAGTGTTACATCCTCCTCCTCCTTCGATAAACTCTCTTCCATAACTTGTTGCTGTGAAACACAATGCGACTTCATAAGCTCCTCGGTGCTCTTCAACAAGCTCATCGATATCATTGTTATCCATCTCCAGTTTCATGATCTTGACCAGACACGACACAATCTCGTCGACTACAGGCTCAAAGGCCACAAATTCACGTTTGATAACACTCTGCGGCCAAAGCTTCTTCCGAGATGATATAAGCGTTTTCTTGGTAACCCATTCCCACGTCTTTTCGTTTATCTTGAGGCAGGCAACGACGTCGATATGATATTTCCTCTTTGAGAGTGAAATTACTTCCTTCAGTCACCTGAAAACAACGCTCGAAAAGTGATTCAGTGTAGAGCAGTGGTTCTTAACCTGGGTTCGATCGCACCCCAGGGGTTCGGTGAGTCAGTCTCACTTATTGTACAATATTATGAAAAATGATACGACGTATGATATAATGGTTCGGTGAAGGCGCATATGAAACTGGTGGGGTTCAGTACCTCTAACAAGATTAAGAACCACTTGTGTAGAGTTTCTTAAAAATAGGGATAATCAGCTGGTCCTTTGGCTAGAGGGACGGAGTGATGTTGAGTGGCAGAAATTGTATTTTGATCAATTTAAATTCTTCAAGGAGTTGATCTCACACATCTGGAAGATGGGCAGGAGCGTTGTCCATAAAAATGTGTGATTTTCTCTTCCTCTCTCCTCTTTACTCCTTATGCGAAACGTTCCATTCGTCAAGGTGGTTCGAAAACAACCGCGTCTATTTATAATGAAAAATAGACCACAAGCATTTTCAGTGAAAATATTGATGAATTCTTCATGGATTTTTTTTTAAATGGCTTATCAAGCATAGTTATTCATTATATGCTTTATAATTTAGCACGTAAATAGCAATGCTCCCGGAGATGTATCGCCGCACGTGTCAATTGCACGTTTCACTCATACTCGGCACATCGTCCCGGATGCGAGCGAGAAAAAACATCGCGTTCGTGGCAACAGAAGCGAATATAATTGTTTTAAATTTTTTTCGTAATTGCAGACAATTGCAGATAATGATTATTTATAATATTTATGTTTTAGACTTTTTTCAGACAAATAAAAAAAGTTTGTGACATTTAAGATTTGTATTAAAAGAGTTATTTCGATTCAAATCAAAAACTTGTCGGCACGACTAGGTTAAATAAATATGAAATTTATATTAAAATTATTAAAAGTGGTGTTTTTTGTAGTAATGTTCGAAGTTGGCATCACTGTCAGATTTGATATAAATATAAATAATTCCAGAAAAATCAAAAAACATGGGGTCCCAAATATACCTAATCGGCATGGCTAGGTTAGAGTCATTTTTTCATATTTTATTTTGCTTGTTATGCGAATTACTAGTTAAGCTAGGTTCTATTGTATTTCACTTCACTAAGCTCGATGGCTACCTAATCAAAGATTATCTTCTTCACTATCACTTCAACATTTTTTCAATATTGCGTCTCCTAACTACTGAATGACATCGTGGTCTTGATTTGGTTACTTTAATGGATTTTTCTGCATTCCATGTTTCCAAAGTTTTATTGATATTATTATATTTGTAACAAAAGCTTAGTAACACGCGATAAGAGAACGAATAATCTCAGTGACCCATAATGGAATCCATCTCGGTTACATGCTAGATAACCTGCTGATATTTGAGATCAGTTGTCAAACTCTGTAAAAAAATTGTAATGCCTGATACTTTTGCACGGATCTACTCAGTGAAAAAGCTATTCCGTGTAACATGATGTCTTAAACCGAATAAAAAAAAAGCTTTACCAGTTTTAGCAGATCATCAGCGCATGAAGAGACTACCTACTTTGTATCCAGTTTAACATGAATACGCAATTTAGTCATGTGTTTGTAATATGATGCCGATGCCAACGAAAGAACTAGAAATATATTAAAATTATAATTCAGAAATATTTATACATTGATGCTTATGTATGTGGAGAATGCGAACCTTTTTGCCAAATAGCGGATGTTTATTTTTCTAGATAGTAATACACCGAATGAGGTGACGTATTTTCATTTCCTGTATATTCTCGTGTTGTGAATTAGAATTCTGTATAAATCGAAGGATTTACGTTATGTCAATAACAATTCGCATTGATTCTTCGATTAATTGGGTCAAGGGATGTTTAGAGTATCGGAACTCAGCCGCCGAAACACGTCCAAGGAAATCTAATTCCAAACATTTATCAACAATGCATTCCGTTTGAAATATTTCTGGATCCATTAAACATGCGATTGCGATTAGTCACATCCACCTTATACGGCGAAACTTGTTATTTCCAAGACGCCAAAAGCGGCTACGTGTGTTTGCTTTCTTCGGTGGTGTTTTCCTTTCATATCACTCTCGTTCAGATAAGAGAGATAACTGGCGATGTTTGATGAATGAATGTGCCAGTAAAAAAATATATCGGTCGATCTACCAGTGTCGAAATGAACGAACGAATTGGCACGTCATGTGATGCGCATGCGCGGTTGATACTCGGCGATCGAACGCTCTCGTTGTTTATCCTATGTTTTTACGTTTTAAGTGTCCGGAGACATAAAAATTACGGCTCTCGTTGTTGGTGAACCGTCCGCAGGACAACCAATTAAATATTTACTCTGCGGTGTTTGTACCTCGCGTTCAAAACTTTAGAGTATTTGCTTAGCGGGTGTTACAGGAAAGTGTGTGGCCTTTGTGTCGGGTAAATAAATAACAGGGACATATTACAACCTTTGTAATTATGTATTCTCATTGTTTGATGCTGCAGGTTGTCATGTTATACTCAAAAAGAAAATACCTGAAAAGGTCGATTTGTTACTGATATTTTAATAAAATTGCAATTTGTTTGTATATGCAAATTTTCGTTAAACTTGTATTGTGTTAAGATGTTATATGCGAAAACTGCACGTGACAAGCATTCACTTGCTATTATGCATGCGAATATTGAATTTAACGTTCATAATAACTACTCCAACTTAATAAACATAGTGGGGTCTTAATATGGCACCTTGAATGCGTTTCTTGTTCAGCATTCACTTTTTAGTTATTATTTTTTTTATCCATAATAAAATGAAAATGGATTGTAAAATGTGATGATTGCATAAGAACTTTTTCCTTCATCGAACTGTTTTTAATCATAGTTTTACACTTAATTAGATACATTGCCATAGTATAATAAGAAGGATTTAGCAATCTATTGTAGGATTCTATCATATGTTTTATTTAATTTAATTTTTTTATAGAGAGAGGGCTTACGATGGATTTGAAAGGCGATATTTATGACGGATTATGTTTAGAGAAGTTTGATCTCATCTAAATCGACACTCTCGTGTCTGAGGATCGTGACCATTTTTTACCAGCACACTCTTGATTATTTTTATTTAGAAATTTTTGCATTTTGCATGTATTTTGTCTTTGAACCTGTTATGGTATTGATCTTATCACTCGTGGCTATTAATTATTTGTAAAATCTATCGTCTTTCTAGATCATAGGTATCCAAACTTTTTTACCCTGAAGACCTCTTGCCTTTTTAGTTTTACGTACGCCCCCATGCCTTCCCAATTTTTTTTTCTTAGTAGATTTTTGTAGAGTGGATAATTGTAAAGAAAGATCTATAATTTTTATTTATATCTCTATTCAAATGACACAAAATGTATGTAAACATTTTAACTTTGGTTTTACATAAAATGACTACTCAATAAGTGCTGTTAACAGCGGCGGCTCGTATATTATAAAATATTGACTGGGACTGCTACGAGTCCGCAGTGCAACGCAACGATTAAACGGGACTGCTACGAGTCGCAGTGCAACACAGAGTTTAGCGACGAGACCCCCCCCCCCTTCACTTTGTTGCCGCGCCGCATCTCTCACGCAATACATGACTCTGGTAGCGCTGTGTAGCAGACAACGTTCTTGCTCTACACCGCGAGAAATTGTTCAATATTTGGATTAATATTAGTGAGGTATAGTCTTAAATCTCCACGTCCAATGATTTGCGACCAATTTCTTTTTTTTCGTAAGAAGATTAGTAACCGCGCTAAAACTCCTTTCCATGAGGTAAAAAGATGGAATAACTATCATATACTTTCTTGCTTTAACCCAAAATGCAGGATAAGTTACAGGAATATCTTTTTGAAGTAAGAACTAGTAAAAACCCTTTCTAAACTGCACCTTAAACATTCCAGTCCGCTGGGTTCCGCGCCGAGTTTTGCGTTGGGTCGGGCGATTTCGCGAAAAGAATAGCAAAAGTTAAGTACTTCAGTTAAATCGATGTAACTCTGATACCATTTAAGTTACGTCAATATTTTTTTTGCTGTGTTCAGAAAGGTTATCTCTATGTAAAAAAAATAATAGTTCAAAACTTCTCAAAGTGTGGGCTGCATATCAATGAAATATAAATGATTTTGGTTCATCGGCGCCAACGAGGACTCGAAAACGCGTCCCCCGTACTTCTACGTTGGCCCGCGAGGACGCGTTTTCGAGTCCCGCGGACCGCAACGTGTTAAGTTCTTCATTTGTGCTTAATCCAGCCTAAATGAGCTTCAATCACATAGGGCGCTATTTACATATCGAGAACCTTTCTTCCTTTTTCTTCTCGATTTAGCGATCCATCACAATATGAGTTTCTTCAGCTCTATATTTTGAACGGATCCTATACAAGAATCATTATACTAAACATTTTTGAGTGTTTTTGATTTTGGACTTTTTGTAGTTTTTGCAGTTTTTTTTTATTATCCATAATATGACATCGTATTTTTAGCTAGCATAAAATCCTACTTCCGGCTCATAAACGCCGAGATAGGGAGCACGCTATAAAAACTCGCCCTAAAGAAGGGGTTACGTTATTTAATTGTATTTTGTAAATGCTCTCTAGAAGGAAGTACTATAGAAGAGACTGACTCTATGATATGGAGCGCTATAGGAGGTTGGCTGTAATAACGGTTATAAAATAAAGCAAATAAAATATTATGTTGGAATAAAACTGATGCGATTACTTTTGGAAGCGTTCATGGAAAAAATAAAATAATTTTGATATAAATGTTATTGTTATGAATAATTAATTAAAATATATATGACGTAAATTATATAGAAATGAGTAGTAAAAATTATATATACATACATATTAATATTTTGATAAAATCCCCCATGCGGTTAAATTTTTATTTGGGAATTTTAATTATGTGTCATATGTTAACAAAATTTGTTTAAATTAAATAGTAAATGTTTATAATGAATTGATATAAATCTATGTTATCTCGCCTTTCTCGTAAATGCTTTACGTATATCTTTAAAATTAAAAAATAATGTTATTCGTGTGTCAAGCGCAGAAACGAGACTCATTCGCTGCGGCAGTTATTCATTATGCCGTTTCGGCATTCCGCAAAGCGAAACATTGAGTTATTAATGTTATTTTTTAATATATTATGTATACACAGGATCAAAGTTACTCGATCCGTTCGATATTGAAAAGAAAAATAATGACGTAGTACGGCAATTTTGCGATCCTTTGAGAAAACCAATTCGTCTGGCGTAATCCGGAAACTCGAGGATTACATGGCGCCAACGGACTTTGCGCACTTTTCGAGGTAGGACTCTCTTTTTTTTATTTTCCATAAATACCTTCGGGCAATATAACCGTTAAATGTGTTTGCACAAATGCCTTACTTTATTAGTTTGGGTGGACTTTTTTTTTGCTCGTCGTAAAACGGCTTCAGTGAAAATTTTAAGTGATCGCAGGCGATTAAGTGTGATACCCGTGCTAAGTGGCGAGATAAATATATATTTTTTTCGCGTCGTAAAATTAAATCGTTCCACAGGTGTTTTTATGAATATATATTTTTTCACCCAGTCACTATTATAATAGTGATAGTAAGCATTTTTTGCCGTGACCTTAGTGTGTAACGAACGTATTGTGCAAATATATACGGATGTTGATCGGCGACGTTTTGATATATCTGCAAAAAAATGCTTAATTTTTGACATGATACTTTGTGCGGTTTTTTTTTATTTTTTTATAAATATCATTTCATGTTTATTTCTTGTCATTGTGACGCTGATTAAAAAATCGCAAGCAATGCTTCGTGCGAATTTTTATATAACATCAAACCGCAATAAAAAAATGCGGTTCTTATCCTTAATTTATTTGTATATATATATAATAATAATTCACGTAATGATCAATATTGATATTCAATCAGATTGACATGCAAAATAATTGCACAATCCTATGCATAAAAAAAAAAGAAATTTTCATCGACATGTTTTCATCATCTTCAATCATCACACTTTCTATTTCTGTTATTATGATTTTTTTCGTTTACTCGATTTCATTTTCAATATATGTAATCTCTGCTCACATATACTTTCGATAGATAAGAATTGAATTCAAATTACATTGTCACTCAAGGTGTTGGATCACCGCTCGTACTTCTAGAGATGCTGTTAATTAAAAATAAATAACGTTGCGATCCGCACATTGAATAGCTCTATTTACCGTAAAGGCCCTCAGGAATGCTTTTGTATCCTTGGCAAGGTCGAGGATGGATGACACATATGATATCCAGGTAAAGATGATTTTTTTTTCGCTCTTTCAAAAACTCGTTTTGTATACGTTCGTATACAATATACCGCAACGCCCATAAATACTATGCTTTGCGTATATTTCTTTTTTCGTCTTGTTAAAGCCTCATTAATTTTCGAAGAATGTGGGAAAGATGGGACACGGCCATTGTTGGGACGCTTCAATATAAATCAAAGGACAATGAAGGATTTGGCCTAAACTAACAATGGATAGATTGATTTGTGCGCCAGGGATAGTGGGCTCCTGTAACACATATTGATATTCCGCCTTAAAATCATATTATATGCCATCCTCTTGATGTGATTATTTTTATTTAATAATTCGGATTTAAGATAATCATCAAGTTGATTAAAAAAATATTGAATTTATTTTTTTCTCTTTAACTCGAAAATTTCGCATATTTTTTTTATCTAACCTTGTCCATCAGGAATTTTAGGCAAACCTTTTTTTATAAAGGGCCACAATGTAAATATATAAGGCCCCCGCGGCAAAAGTAAAAAAAATATTATATTATAAATGTTTTTCTGTCAAGGTCGTCGTATATTTGAATTGCAATTAATACATCTTTTCGCAAAGATGCTGCTATTAAAAATATATCAAACTCATATGAATATATGTAATTTTTATAAAAGTTATGTTTTAGCTTTTCTTCGCGCTTTAAATGAATTATTTTCATCTTAAGATTGTATTGTAGAAAGTCTTCAATTGAAGTAAAATAAAATCCAACTCCAAACAACCCGCTGAATTTGTAGTATGAGTTCCAAATTAATGCATTGCCTACGGGGGACGTGGATTCCACGTCAAAGGCGTTTTTGTGTATGTCCGGGGAGCGCATATCACACGCTAGCCGACACTACGCGTTTGATCGGCTGTGACTTTTACATTTTATGACCCTTTTAAAAGAAGTAAAATTGTTTAATAGTTGCCAAGTTTTGTCGGCAATTGTTGAATGTTTAATATTAACTACAAAATTAACATTATGTTTAATATTAACTACAAAACACCATTAAGATTTTTTTTATTTAACATTCAAACATATTCAACATTCAAAAGACCATGTTCAAACCATGTTTTATAAAAAAATCAATTCGGTCCGTTTCCAAAAAGCTTGGGGATCCCTGCTTTAAGATATACATTTACATTTACATACATTATACATTTTTATGTATTTACTATCTAGTAAATATTGGAGTTCGAGTCAATTTCGTCTCAATATCTTAATTAATAAAATATGTTTTTTTGTAAAAAAACGACGTTTCACTAATTTCGTCCCGTATGCAATTTGTTAAAATCAGTTTTGGTTTTATAAATCTTGACTTCGAATAGATTTTTATTGCATCCAGCTCCGAAGAGCGCTAATTATACTCCAGATATAACTCTAGCGTCTTATTTTAATTATTATCTATCTATATTAATTTAATATCTGAGCTCTGATATTAAATTTCTTTCATTTAACTTTTGACAGCACTGAAAATGCACAAAGCAATTTGACATTATTGTTGACTTGATTAATGTTAGCTAGCTTCGAAATTCTCTCCAGAATTGAATCCATTAATATATACTAATATTAATATGTCTGCAGCAAAATAATTTTCTAATTAGTATTCTGCTATATAATTTGTTTTTGTTTTATGTTGCTTATGTTATTATTTCTGAAAAAAGATCACTATGATATTTATTTACGCATTATTTTTATCGCATTATAGCGCAAAAAAGGATACGCCATATTTTCTGTTATGATTTATTAATTGAACATCTCAAAAGTTATATTCAAATGATGCCCAGTGGGTTGAAAGCACCTGTCGTAAATTTCCGAAAATTATTTCGCTAAAAGCATATTAGACTCTCCTTTATGAAGACTTATATAAAGGCGGAAAGAGATCTTTTATAGATAATGTGTGATAGGAAACGGACTCGACCAGGGGAGATTTAATCAAAAAAGATATTCGCCGTGTAGCGATTCAATATGATTTTCAAAGGATTCCGAGTATTGATCCTTAAAACATTTTTCGGAGATTAATTTAGCCCAGTTAGCAACGTGACAAATGCCTTTCGAATTCCGTCGGTCAAGTGTATTGACCCAGATCGTCACTTAAAGTTGGACAATGTTGAGTCAGACGACAATGCCGTGTCAGCACTCATAGTTTTATCTATTTGGATAGTTGGAGGAGCGGTGGGTGTCGTGTTTTTCGAATGCTGTTGGCGTCTACTGTTTCAGATGTGGAGATCAAATATCGGTTGTTATGACAATTGAATTTGGAACCAGGGATCGAAGACATCCCATTAGAATTTTTGTGACGAATGCACTTTACCATTATATCATTCATCCGATGAGATTCTCGAAGTGACAGCGCGATTGTTATCCGCTTTTATATTCTCTGCATTTTTTTTATTATCATCATTTAATAGTATTAATATTAGAATAATGGATGGAGAAAATCTTTGAACGTAAGCACAATCGCCAGTCACAGTATAATGGCTTCATTCATTTCATTATTGCGCAAGAGCATAGTTTTCCCATTGTCATTGCTGTGACATTATTCAATGTGGAGATTGTGGAACTCGACGTTCTTAGCCGTTGTCAAAATATGAATTGAATAATACACAAGTGTTGCACAAGTTCAAATATTTATTACGCGTGTTACGTGCAGATGATTAATGTCCAGTAATTCATCCAACGAGACGAGATGGATGGTTCGGCCGAAGACGGGTTCCAAAGTTGGTACTCGCGGTATCAACCGGCTGCGGCGTATCATTACGCGAGTTACATATCCGGCCTGAGGCTTTGTCGCTGAGAAGAAACCGGCGCAGTTTCCGGTTGACGATTGCCGATGGAATGAGAGGATATCGGATGGTCTTTACCAGAGTTTTTTTTTTAATTTCTTATGTCTAATCTAGGATGTCGACACATTAAAAATCAATAGCTCAATTGAAAAGTAATTAGTAAAATTAATAAAATAAAAAACATCATTTGTTATTGATTTTTAAGATAAATTTCATTTTAATATTTATTTAAATACGCTCAACTCATTTTTACACAGTAGATGCGTTCCATGCAAAAACCCGTGTAAAAAGTGATTGTGGTATAGAAAGTTGTGAAAAAATTGCCAGAATGAAAACCTAATAAATAAATTATGCAAAGTAATATTCATACATATGTATTTTAATTTAAAAATAATAATAATACTAACGACGCGTACAATGTATCCGAATCTAATGAAGATCTTTGTTTGTTATTAATGTCGTGTGTTGTTGATTTTTTTTTATTATTATGAAATCTGTTTTGATCTTCTGTGTTTTTTGTTTCACAAGTTGTTTATACATTACTTGATATCCAACCGTACAAATTTGCTGGTCCTGGTGGAATTCGTCTCACATATGAAATGAAAACATTGGAGATCAGTAAATCTCATTGAAATGAAAGCTTTCGTAGCTGTAATGTTGAAAATGGGGATAACCCGAAGAGCCGATATATTTAGTTATTGTGCAAAAATATCAAGAAGCATTTCATGGTTTAGTAAGATATTTTCGAGGGATCGTACACATCACCGACAATAGCAATGTATTTCCCCCGGGTTATCCCAAATATGATTATTGTGCAAGATTCAACCCATTAGTTCAACCCATTAGAGTTTTTGTGTTGCATTACACTCCTCATCAACAACTGAGTATTGATGAGTCTTTGGTTGAAACAAATTGGCATACAGTGCTCAAGTAATATCTTTAAAATAAAAAGCATCATAAATGGGGGATGAAGTTTTGGATGATATGCGATGCCACAGTTAACTATTGCTTAGGTTTTTTTTGTTATAAACGTGCATAATGTAATCCTGATAAAGCTGAAATTTTGTTTTAAAAAATTTACCTCTCACGCAAGTTTTATTCTTTTCTTTATATGATAAGTAAATAAATGTAGGATGCAATAAATAGTCTACTTCTAAGAAAAAAATATACTTAGTTACGAAGTTGTTTATGCATTTATTCGCAAAAATATCTTATAAACGTTTATTAATATTAAATAATACATTAAAAATTTATTTGTGTGTGAATTTTTTATTAAAATATATTAAAAATTATTAAAGATATTAAATATTTATAAAAACCACATCTTTTCGTCGTTCTTTGTTCAGCAAATTTGAATAGTATACAGAAAAAACGGTCAGAACTCAAATTGGTTAAAGCACGTGCCACTTTTACTTTTTTTCATTTGTAATCTTGCGCAGCACCCCTAAATATTTTATTGTATTTATTTGAAAATTAAGATTATTTATATATTTCTTAATTATATTGATATTCTCTCTAGGTTTCCAAGATTTTGATTAAGCAGTCTTGCGAACTATTTTATCCGTTAACCGCTTGGATGCCGAAAGTATGTCTAAAACGCTCACGCGAAACGATTCCCAACAGGACACCGGAGTCCTGTGAATATCCATATGTAAATAATGATATATTTTACGTAATATTTTTATTTTTTCAAGTTTCTTCTGCTACTAATGATTTATATTAGTGGGATCCAAGTAGTTAAGCTTTTGATACATCAATTTCTATAAAAAAATAATTCAAGATTATATTAGAAACTGAAAGTTGATATGCATTATGTTTTTTTAGATTTATTAAGTTGCTTTCACATCTACTCGCAATTTTTAAGATAATTGTATTTATAAGTATAGAAAGTCCTACATTTTTTTCACACTATCATAAAATCTCCATATAAATAACGCGGAGATTAAAAATAAATTAATTGTCCTATTGCAAAATACATAGAGTATAAAATTCGAGATTTTAAACCCCGTATATTTACTCACAATTCAAGCTTTTCCACTCTGGATATTTTTGATCAAATTTAAGTTTTACTCTCATTCATTCTTTCGAATTATTCTTTCGAATTATTCTTTCGAGTTATTCTTTCGAATTATTCTTTCGAATTATTCTTTCGAATTATTCTTTCGAATTATTATTTCGAATATATAAAAAAAGGGTTTTCATCTGATGTCCTATTCAATAAAAGACTTTTTTTTATAAATTAATAGAAAAAAAAACATTTGGGCCAATACGTCTGATCCACAGAGTAAAAAAGGTTAAGATATCCATGAAGCTAATTGTATGTCAAGAAAATGTTATGAATAATTAACAGAAATGTTTCAAGCGTTGAAAAAAATCAATAGACGTGTGAATGGAATTTGAGAGATAGATGTGAGCATGCAGTCATAAAAGCCATAAACCAATTGAGTCCTATAATCATGTACAGGAGCTTTATTTAGAACCATACTATTTTAAAAACGTAGTAATCACATAAAGAACTTTTTCATAAAGAATTTTCTGTCCCGGGTATTAAATTATATACCAGCAGATTAAATTGCACTATAACATTCCCAGGATCGTCATTTTATTTGTTGAAATACTACGATCTGTGATAACACATTGCGGTCCGGAGGACTCGAAAACGCGTCCCCGCGGGCCAACGTAGAAGGACGCGTTTTCGAGTCCTCGTTGGCGCTGATGTTTACGGAGTGTTATTACAGTACACGAATACGCAGACCACACTTCAATCGCCCGGCCCAACGCAAATCTCGGCGCGGAACCGCGGACCGAAACGTGTTAATAGTAAGATAGTGATTGCAAAACTTTTTTTGTAAATAATATATGTTCGGATTAAGCGATAATTTATGTAAATTGCACATAATCAATTTACGAGATGAAACGCTTGAATAAAATTTTACTTAATTTTCTATTCCGTCCGAGCATTATCTGGCCTATGACATTGATCAATTTTTTTTCGACTGCATCCCATCCAATTACAATATTACAAGCCGCATTCGAAATGATATTACGTCAGCGTGATTGTGTAACAATACACCGGGCCGGTATTACTGCCATCAGTCAAATTTATAAGAATTAGTACATGCTCAGGCCGGATGAGGGCCGAGATTAGAGACGGCACCTGGTGCTGGGGAGATTCTCACAGTCTTCAGGGCCCGGCACGATGACAGATAGCGTCTCGTGGACAGACGGACAGACGGGCAGACAGAAGCCCTCGCCCAGGGCCGAGATAACGCGCTGGTACCATCGGCGACTGCGGATGGCCAGTTCCCAGCCCATTACTCTTGGGAGCCATCGTGCCACCCAAAAAGATTTAATAAGATTAATAAATTATTTAGAGACGCGATTTGGCCCTTTCTCTTTTTCATTGTAACGGAATCATGAAAAGGGCTAAGCAACACAATACAAAATTCAATGATTTGAATTATATAAAGTTTGCTACATAGAAATCGAAATGAAACCACGTCAGTGGATGTTCGACATTTCCGTTACCTCGTCAATTATAAACGTATATGCAACTCTACACCGCATTGAGTTAATTTTTCATCGCATAGTAAATAATATCTTTAGAAAGTATATATTTATTTCGTTTCCTAATCATACTCCTAATATGGAAAGCTTATCATTGTATACACCCACTTTAAATTCGATATGATGTCCATATGTTTTATTACGATGAATTTACATTCTTAATTCGGCAATAATTTAATAAAATATTTTTATTTGTTTCAGGTATGCAATCTTCAATATTTTGATGCAGTTTGTGAGTATTGAATTATCTTTATGGTTCCACAAAAGCTTCATACAAGTCCGTGTTATACGAGGTTTGAAGTTCGTACAAATATCATCTTTGCATTCCAAAAAAATCTAAGTTTTTTAATATCTTCTATTTTTTTTTATTAAACAATCTATAAATATATATATATTAACATATTTTTGCAAAAAAATTAAATCACTACCAATTCTATATGTTCGACTCTTTTTCGAAATGGGTTGTTAATAATTTCGACGAATTCTGAACTAAATTTTTTGGAAGATTTTATGTCAGCCGAAACAATTTCTCTTTGATTTTTTTACAATATGTAGTGAGATTCATTTCTTAAAGTTTTCAAATCATCCTCTACTGGTAGGATTATTGTAATTGTTGATATTCTCTATTATTTATATTAACTTCAATTTTTAGTGCTCTCTTTCTATAGGTATTTTTTGTTATTGTCGGCTTCTATCTGTATCGTAAGAGCCCTTTCCATATTTTCTACTATTACTGAGCGTATACGCACAGTATTTTTCTTACCGTTGACGTGTTGTACGTAACGAATGGCACCGTGTTGTATAAATCTGTTTTATACGAGACCAATGCGTATATATATTTTTTTTAAATTAATTGTGTGGTCACTCTGTGTTTGATCAATTATTCAAATTTTCTCGTGAATTTATTTTCGCGCAATATTTAATTTTTGCTGAAGCGAAAAACTTCTGTAAAGTCAGATGGAGAGAGAGAAAACTCTCTCACTCTCGAGGGATGTAATTAGGGTTGGACATTAAATTCAGAAATGATATTAAATGAATTTTTAATGTAATTAAAAACAAGACGAGGCTAAAACAAACAAATCTCTATTTATTTTCGTAAAAAATGAATTAGATTATGCCTTTGAAATTACATCTGCATGTTCTTATATTTTTTTCATGACCTATATCCACGACATATTCAACGTTCGAGGCTGCTGCGATAATGAAAAAAAAATGGAAAAGGGAGGATTAATAAATCCGTTCGGAAAATGGATCGGTATTTACGGCCGGTTCAGGTGTCCCTATTTTCCCTAGTTTTCCCTCCCGTTTAAATTCGCAATAACGCTTCGAATGCTTCGGCAAAACGAAGCCCCCTATTAATAATTCTGCATACTGAGCTTATATTCTCTGACGCAGGCGGAGACACGAGTCGCGCGTCTCGCTCGCACGATCGTGCGGTCGCGCGCATGCGCAATTATAAATTCTTTTTGGTCGTCCGTCATTGTTTTTCGAGTTATGGGGCAATCGTAAACGCGGTCGATCACCATACACAGCCACCATGGGCAATAAAAAGCCGCATTGCAATGCGTAGATCCGGCGATCCTGCGGGAGACTGAAGGGGGGCCTACACGTGTTTGAGGAATGCGTAATTATTGTGTTTATAGGTCTCGAATTCTTGACGTTTACGATAAGAGAAATTTTTTTGGTGGTACGCCAGCGCGTCTGGAATTTTTCAACCCCTTAACGTCCCACCAAAATATTGTGATGCTCTGATTCGAATATAGATTTCGGGGTTTTGCAAAGAAATATTTTATTTTGAAATAACTATACAGTCTGATCGTTCAAATATTTGAGATTTAAATGACTATGTTATATGTAGAATATATATCGATGTGATTTTTATATGTAAATATTTATACAGAAAAAAAACGTTCATGGTAATTCCATAGGGAAATCTCCATGATTGTCTTTTTTGTGTTACATAATGTATTTTTCTTTTATATTTATCCAGACCAAATCTGAATGTCGATTTGTGAATTATGTCACTATTATATTTCGATAAAATCAATGAATTAATATTTAAACCTTTTCCTCTCGTGGGCCAGACGTATTGGCCTAAATGATGTTTTTTCAATCAGTTATCATATCAAACCCTATAGATCAGTGATTCCCAAAGTGTGAGCAATAAGGGCGCCGCGAAATATTCAATTAAATAATTCGGCAAATTTGCTGGAATTCCCAATTCTCTAAATTTTTGCGCCATCTTTTTGCGCTCGCTTTTATCAAGAAGGTCAAAAATTTTGAAGAATATCTGATGTACTAAGGAAGCTGTAGAAAAATCTGATGTTTTAAGGGAGCTGTAAATCTAAAAAGATTGGGAACCTCTGCTATAGATGCTTCTTTTTCTTGTAATAAATTTGTAAAAAAATATATAATAAGACTATCTCCACTAAAAGTGGACAGAGTGGGAAAGGTTAATGATATATATTGGGAGAAGCGGAAATAAATGTCATTTTTTTATATTGCGACAAACTAAATATGTAAACAGAATTTGTTGTTAGCTATAATCTTCCTCTATCGATTTTCAATAAATTCTAAAACTTTTTCGTAAATTCTAATGATTTTTAATTAGAATTTATTAAAACGACTCCAAGTGATTTTGAACTTTTTTAACTGATCCGTCACGACGGCTCGAAACCAACGCCTATGAAAATAGACCCCAAAAATTTCAAGTCAAGGATTGATAAATTTTTCGACAAAACCTTAACAAAACCTTGAAAAAATGTAGTATTCTATAAATAAAAATAGTTATTCATGATATATATTAGCAGAAAAATCCAAAATATTGATCTAATTTTGAGTTTTTCTACTAATTAATGCGAAAAAGCAACAAGAAATCAACACAAAAAGTTTGTGACATGTAGGATTTATATTAAAAGAGTTATTCGAGAGAAACAAAAAACTTTTGGTCCCAAATAGACCCCATCGGCGCGGCTAGGTTAATATTTACTTTCGAAGCGAATGTTCCATTGACTTAAAAATGTGATAGTCTGATGATGTAACATTAGATCATTGCTGAACTACTTAATATAGCTCTCTTATTTTGTTCTACGTAATTCGTGCTTCGTGTGGTCTTCCATTATTATTTTGGAGTATTCATCTATGATTGTTTTAGAATCTTTTTCAGCCAATGATGGCCCAGGGGTAGGCACAGATTCTTGATTCGATGAAAGTCATTATTTTTTCTCTACGGATTAGGGTACAAGACACACTTCTCGTCTCCAGTAAGAATCCTCCTAAGAAACGAATCGGTTTCATATCTGGACATAAAGATAGAAAGATGGTTATTTGTTGTTCTAAGACCGTTGAGCTATAATGTTCCAGGTCGTATGACAATCCCTTGACTGTTTTATGCGGATCGGACTCCACTAATCAGTTTAAAGTGTCATCGTCAATTTTAAGAGGTCTCTCTGATTTTGATTTGTCCTTTCACGCACTTTCATCACTTTTGAAACTATCTATTGCTCTGTAGAGGATTCAAGATATCTCTAAAAATATCGTAGATGGTCTGAGTAGCTTGTTTTATTTCAATCCTTTATCATTTAAAAACAGTATCAATTACGACATGTGTTTCTTTAATCGCTGGCCGTTGCATTTTTTACTATGGATCAAAAAAATAAAAATAAATGTCTCAATGGTAAGCCAGTGACAAACTTGTTTCAAATAACGCAACATAAATTACATAACTTTGGTTTATTGCATTAACATTTTATATTATATGGACTTATTTCATTTTCATAACCATAAGCTTATTATTTTAAACAAATTAATTAATTTTCCTGTCTTAACATAAGTGAGATTATTAAAATATGATTCACAAAACAGTGCAAAATTCTAATTAGTATCATAAAAAATCGTACTCTGATTTAAAGTGTTCGTTTATATTGTTTCTATTTTAACCTTTATCCGGCACGTGCTCACGACACACTTGTTGAATGCATTATCAACAGCATTGAGTGCTCCCAAAACGTTTGATTGATATATGGGATGCATTAAATTCGGCTCTCGCGCGTCCCACTTAATAGGGTTATTAATCGGGCGGGGCGTAATGGACCTGAATATTTTTGAGCCAGCTCTATTTTCAGATATGTCTTCTAGCCCTTTCCATACTTCTTACGACACACGGAAATATATTTTTGAATCCATTCAATCCGCAGACCGCTGATGGCGAATCGAAGGCTTTTATCCCGTTTTTTTTCGGTCGAAATCGATAAGTTTTTTGCGAATTGTGCGGACGTTCGAGATCGGGTGTATTGGACAGCATCTGAGCCGTGTTCTTGGCTCTTTGGGTCCGCTTCAAGTCACTCGAACAATGTTACGGCTGCTACGCAAGAATGCCTTCGGGATCGCGTTTGTTCCCCCGAATTTCGATATAAATTCAAATGCCCCAATAATGGAGTTTCGACGACGATAATCTTTAAAAAAAAACCTTTTTTTTAAGGCAAATAAGACCAAATCACAATACATATATTTGTATAAGTATACGCATATGTTATAGTCGTTATAGCTCATTATTCAGCATGGTCCTTTTGAATAATCTTTATAGGATGTAATCACAATAGTCTCTTCTTACACTCTTCATTGCAGATATGTAGCGAGATATAGAATAGCTTAAATCATAAGTAAATATATATAAAAATAAAAAATATAGATATGACTATAATTTACTTACGACACTTATGAGTTCTAAATGTACTCATTAATAAACGCATTTATATCCAAATACATTTTATAATAAGCAAGTGTTGCTAATGTGCTGGATGAATAAGCAGTTGTCACGCCGGCATGACAATAGCGGCTAAAAGATTATTTTAAAGAAAAAATACTTTCGAAGGATTTCTGAATATGTTTAAATCTTGTCTTAGATTTTATATAAAAATATGTATAATCAAATAATTTTTGCTTTCATTACAAGTGATTTTTAAATTGATATAATTTTGAAAAAAATAATAAATCCGTCATAAACGAAAAATTCAATGATAAAAAAATAAATTTTCCACCATTCGCTTGATAAGAACTCTCTAGTAGAGCGTAAAAAAACTAAACATTAAATAAATCCTAAAAGAGCTGGGGTAGTCGTAGGATTAGTATTATATATTGACATATTACACTGATGGAAGAAAATACCATGATAAAAAGTTTACGCTCATAAATGAAAACCTTTTCCACCCCGTGGGCCAGACGTATTGGCCCTAAAGATTTTTTAACAAACGACTTGAACCAAGTTACTTTTTATTTAACCTAGTCGTGCCAATTTTGGCCCCAATCTATTCTGGACCCCAAGTTTTTGGTTTCTCTCGAATAACTCTTTTAATATAAATCCTACATGTCACAATCTTTTTGTGTTTGCCTACAAAAGTCCAAAGAATAAATATTATAAATAATCATTGGTCCGCAATTGCGAAAAAAATAAATAAAAACAACAACATTCGCTTCTGTCGACACGGGCGCGATGTTTTTTCTCACTCGCTTCCGGTACGATGTGCTGAGTGTGAGTGACACGTGCTGCGTCATATTGATTAGTTAAATAATCAAAAACATCAACTAAATTATGAAGCATGCCCTGAATAATTATTTTTATTATTAGGGTCTCTGATAGACCCCTTCGGACGCCAGTTATCTTGGCGCCGCCGTGACGGATCGGTTAAATACTTTTTAATTAAAATAATGTCTAATACACAATATGCTCGAAAATTATGCTGTTAAGTCATAATTTTTTTGTATTTGTGTAAAAAATAATCCATTTTTAAAAAAAAAGTCAAGATATTGATGAAGATTTTATCAATATCTTGATTTGAAATGCTTGGGGTCTATCTTCCAATATAGACCCTCTTTGGACGACGCGGTTGGTTTCAAACCGCCGTGACGGACCTGTTAATTTTAAAAAAATAATGTATTTTTTTAATCGGACATCAGATTAAACCATACAGATGCTTCTTATTCATCTTCACAATAAAAATCATTTTTTATATATTCGTAAAATGCAATTAATGAGAGTAACTCATAGATTCGACTAAAAGTGGACAGAGTGGAAAAGGTTAAACTCATTTTTTTGATATTTTAAATTTATTTGTGGTAATTCTGATCGATTTAAAAAAATATACTCGGAAAATCCAACAGTATTCCTAATCAATATTCTTTTGAAAAATTAGGTTGCGTAAAAAAATTGAATTAGGTGATGTATGACTAATTTCAGATAAATCGCAATATTAATTACATGGGAATTATCAATATTAAAAAATCTTGAAATTTCTGTTCAGCTTTATTTATTTCACCATGTAACTTCACATTTTCACGAAACGTTTTAAATCTGATAATGATTCGAATCATAATACACCATATTTAGACGAGCGTTAATAAATCAGCGCCGCGACGCCATATTAAGAGGATTAAAATTAGTATATTAGACTTGTACATTAATTATCGTTACGTACATATATTCTAGTTAATATTGTGCGTTATATCGTGCAATGCATTTAATCCGGTTATTCCGTAATAAATTTTATGGTCACCCTACATTGGACATAATACACTTAAATGCGTCCATAAAATTAATAATAACTCTCGGGCACATAAAATATTTTTTAGTCTGTGAACGATAATATATTGTGGCTTAATCACAAAACGCATTTATTCGTTGTAAATTTAATGGTGTAACAAAATATTGCAACGAAAATAATAAATGAATCATTCTGTAGAAAATTATTTTAACGGAGTAATAGGTCGTTCTATTATGTAAGTCTCTTATTCTATTGTAATATATATTATATATATATACGTTCGATATCATTGATATTGATTTGTGGCAAATGTTTGCAGGAATTCTGCAAATATTATTAATAGATAGAGATTCGGAAGATATGTGTTTCTCCGTTCTTATGTTATCTCAGATTTTTATGAAAATAGTTTATTTAGGACCGTCGTATGAGATACGGCATATTTTTTTTCATCACTACATTTTAATATCCAACGTTCCATATACAGAGATACCCTAAATATAACCATTCCGATATGTGGGTCCGTGTATTTTTAGAAAACTAAAATATTTCATCACGTATGCTCATTACTTTCCATATGGGCCCCACAGTCATAAATTAAAACTTAAATTAAGGTACGGCGCATGATCGGAATACATTTTCACTACAGCGTGTGTACCTGTTTTTTTTTTAAATATTTAAATCATATTTATGGACCGCGGAGAGATTTCGAAAAATACTAGAATTTATTTCCGTTTTTAATCCGATTTCGAATGAAATTTCGTGCGTATGACTTTTCGTCCTCGACTCTTTTGGGGGGCGGAATTTCGCACAGTCCAATAAATACGGCAGAAGCATTCGATAACCTTTGCAGGGCCGGAGCGGTGGCCGCCGACAATAAATCCGGGAAGGGTCCTAAAACTTTTAATTGGCGTGTTAAATAATAACGTCACGGTTAATAACCCGAAACGTGCGAAATTTTTTCGCGAAATTGTATTTTATTTACATAAAACGGAAATAAAAAATTCGTTTAATCATTTTATCTTTTATTATTTTTATACAAAATATATTTTATAGTCGAAATCGATCTTCTGCCATCTTTTTTAGCACTAGTAATAAAATAATAATCTTGACATTTATTATGAAATATGATTTCGTGCCATGTGCCTAGTTGATATTGATGTTGTACTAATTTATTTCGTAGGCAGGATGTAGGAAGTGACGGTGATGTATTTCGGTATAAATAGATATTCGCGGACAACCCCATTTTCCACCGAAGGCTCACATCCACGCACACGTGTCCACATTAATGGAACACGCAAAAATAAAAAAAAATTCAATCGCTAAACAATCGATTTTCCCCGCCGCCATGTTGAATCTGAAGGGTTTCTTTTCGTTTACACATATTCCCGAATAATAAAATGGCCGATTTCAGATTTTATGCCATTTATCACAGTGCTGATTGACGTCACTGACTCGGAACAGAAATAAATCCAATTGTACAGCAGCCAGCGTAGCTAATTCCTTTTTACCATACACTTGAACGTTTTATATTTAGAAGGATTTTATGACACGCTCTCTGCACACGTTCGATATGATTAATCGGGGGATGAGTCACGATTGTTCCGTTGATCTAGGAATGAAAATCGTTTCATCATCATATTAATTCAATATTTTTTTTAACCTCCCACACCAAATAATTATATGTGTATCTCAATTTTCCCCTTCCCCAAAAATAAATAATTAAAATTCAGATTTACAACCAGATTTTTCTCGAATAACTCTATTAATATAAATCCTAAATGTAATCCATGTCACAATCTTTTGTAATTGCCTGCAAAAGTCTAAAGAATAAATATTATAAATAATCATTGATCTTAATTGTCCGCAATTGCGAAAAAAATAAATAAAAACAACAACATTCGCTTCCGTCGACACGGTAGTGATGTTTCTTCTCGCTCGCATCTGGTACGATGTGCTGAGTGTGAGTGACACGAGCTGCGAGAGATTTCCAAGAGCGTTTTCATTTACGCGTCATATTGATTAGTTAAATAATCTAAAATATCCACTCAATTATAAAGCATATCCTGAATAACTATTTTTATTCTTAGAATAATCCTTTTTCTTTTTTAAAAAAAGTTGACATTAAATGCTTGGGGTCTATTTTCCATTATAAATAGACCCCCTTCGGATGACAATTGATAACGATATCTCTCTTCTCTCTACCCTTCCCGAACCTTTACCTTAATTTAAAGACAATTTTGTTTACATTAAAATAAATCATCGTGAGTTCTTGTTCTTTCAAAAATATTAATCCATTTTCTCCGTTTTATTCAAATTTAATTTAATTTAAAAAGAAACTAATGCTAATGTAAAATTTAGATTTCGAATAAAAAATATATAATATTTTGTACCAAATGACTTAAATCGAAACTAAACGATTTCGTATTTTTGGGCGGTTCCTATTTCCATGCATTAAAAATTGATGAAGAATTCAATATCTTGAGTTGGAACGCTTGGGGTCTGATAGACCCCTTCGGACGACTTAGCTTTTTTGGAGCTGGCTTTTTATTTAAAAAAAATATACTACATCATACCATATGCTCGAAAACTGTGCTGTTACGTCATATTTTTTTAACGGAATTTAAGCTTTTTTAGGTTTATATAATAAATATAAATAAATTAATATTCGTTCTGACCAACTAATTCTTCGATGGTCAAAAAAAGGATTTATAATGTGGATGCTCAATGCTCAGCTTTAAATATTAGTCCAACGACAATCCAATATTTATTTAAATACAGACCTGCTATAGAGCGGTGTATGCCGCAGTCTCTCTTATAGTGTCTCCTTCTAGATTAGCATTTTTTTTACAAAATAGTGTTCATAAAAATAAAAACATTTTCTCGTATTTCATGTATTACAAATTTAAAAATCTTACATCATTTTTACTATTAATTTTACTTTTAATCTATTATTTTTTTAATCATTTACTTTGAATTTAATCTTAACATCGGTAAAGCTCGTAATTTTATTCAAAAGATAACACAACAATAAAATCGTTACGATGGAATAATTGAATAATTGGATTAACTTCAAATAATAGACACGTTTTTGGGCAAATTTGCTATTTAATAAAAAAAAAAATAATATAAGTACTTGTTAATTTGCAATTTTCGAAGGGACGTCTCGAGTACATCAGTTTGCCCAGTCGGCTCTGATCTGATTCGCGTTATTCTCATGCACGTGGTTCTCAAAGGCTTATGATGCTCATTCAGGTCCAAACATTTCACGTGAACGGTTACGTTTCGCCATCAATGGGCCGTGAATGGGTTAAACAGCGTCGTAAGCACGAAAAACACGCCTACAAATATAGACGTGCATATTATAAATTTATCTATATTTTCATTGCAAATTTATTGAATTCAGCATTTATATATGTGACGTAATGGTATGCTTTGTGAAATTTTGCAATCAAAGGATTTTTTCAACGTATCCCTATGGCCGTCCATAATTTAATCTGTAAAAAATGGCATCGTCAGCGTCGCAGTGTATTCAAAAGCTCCCGACTGACTGACGGTAGGGGACAGGATTCTGGGTTATTAAATTCACTTTGATGCCAGGCACCACAAAGGCTGGGTCAGAATTAGATTAGCGGGGATGACGTCCCTTGTCTGTCGATACGTCACAATTTTAGAATTTTTAATTAAACGTATGGCATGTCATAAATACTATTGGTATACTCGATACTGTATTATAAAAATGTGGGTAGGCCGAACCGCCACAGCTGAAAGGAAATTAAAAGTCTCTGCTGAAATGTTCATTTCCTGTTCGTTTCGAAGTCTTATAAGATTACGTCAAAACTCTGGAGAAAGAGATTAAAATGTATTTAATTGGATTTATTTGACTCACATGAATTGCTCGAAAATGTAAATGGAAAAAAATCGAAATGTGGTTTTAAATGTTTAGATAAAAAAAGAAACAGTATTTTTTACGCGCCGGTTATCTCCATTTTATTTTGGTGGCATGTATCCTAAAGTGACTTATGGTGCGTTAACCTATAACAATTCCATTGTTGCTCTGGCATGAATTATGTTTCTATGATTTATTTTTATGTTTTTTTTTCTTGTTCGGATGAAATTCGTAAGTTTAGTCCTTTTATTGCAAAACAATGGTTAATTGAGAACGTGGGAAAATTAAGCATGCTCTACTTTTTTATGTTCTCTTACACAATGAATACTTGGAGAATGATTAAAACGGCCTTAAGCGCTTAAAACAACGCAAGTTTTTTTTTAAATACCAAAATTTTTAAATATATTCTTTTCGAATAATACGTTATTATACATATATATATATATAAATTCTAATCAAAATGTTGTTATTACGTAATAATTAAAATATATATTATGGATTTTATATTTTATAAAATATTTCGATATTATATAATATTGCAGGTTGGATTTAAATAGGGTTCAAATAACTTCCACATATATAATACAACACTTTTCAAGTCCTAAAAATTCAAAGAAATGCTATTCGTTATTCATCGCAGCGTTTCATAAGCTCCGACCTGCCGAGCTTTTATGTGGGGCCCGGAACAAAAATGTCTAAAACCATTATATATCATGCATAAAATATTTTCATTTGTAAATTTATCAAGCATCTATTACGAGGAAAAGAAAAATCAAATACATAATAGTTTTTGATAATATCAAAAGCTATACGATTATTTCTGAATATTTAACCTTTCCACTCAGTGGGCCAGACGTACCCCAAAGATTTTTTAGCCAACAACTTGAACCAAGTTTTTTCTATTTAATTTGGAAAAAAATATTTTTTTTATTTGGATATCAGTTCAAACCCTTTAAATTCTCCTTATTCATTTTCGTAATGGATATCTCTTTTAATAAATTTGTAATAAAATTATAATGAGAATAAACTCGTAGATTCGACTAAAAGTGGGCAGAGTGGAAAAGGTTTAAAAAATGATTTTTTCCATTAGCCCCCATTTTTCTTTATGATGTACAGTCTACAACAGAGGTTCCCAATCTTTTTTGGTTTACTGCTCCCTTAAAACATCAGATTTTTTCAAAATTTTCGACCTTCTTGTAAAAAACGATCGCAAAAAGATGGCGAGTATTGGGAATTCCAACAAATATATGTCATGGCGCCCTTATGACGAAACCGCGGCTCCCTGGGAACACCGCGGCTCCCTGGGAAGCCGCGGCTCACACTTTGGGAATCACTGGTCTACAACATAATCAAAATAAAAATCTTCAACATAATCAAAATAAATATATATTTAATTATACATTTTTTTTAAAGTTTACTGACATATATGTAATTTTAATGTAATCTAAATATTTAAATAGTTAATAATAATAATTACGGCGTTCTTTAATAGTACAAAAAAAATAGAAATCGATTAAATACAGTGAAACCCCGCTTTTACGTGGCCGGATTTCACGTTTTCCCGCTATTTGCGTTAAATTTTTAGCATTCTGTTTTATTTTAGTGTAGCGTTTCTAACCCTGAATCTACGTTTTCCGTGTAATTGCGTATTTTTTATCAGTCCCTTCAAAAACGTATAAACGGGGTTTCACTGTATTTTTTTTAATAAATTGTTAGAACTAGGAAGAGCTAAAACTATTAATTCGGTTGATAGTTTTGTCATACCAATTGTTTAATCTTCCAAATTCTCCTTAAATTCCTCTTATAGCAAAAAATCAATATTGATTGCGTGGCTTCCAAATAGATTTATAATTAAAGATGGAATATCTAAACTTTCCAGAACTTTATAACGTGCATTGATATCTTCTATTCAATTGTTTCAAGTGGACAGTGTAGATTTAAATGTCATCAACAATAATCTTATCAGTTTCTACAACAGAAAGCTGTATCATATATTGGAAGTATCACAAATCACTTGTTTTTTTAATTTAATAAAACAAAAAATATTTATTAATTTATAACCGAAAAAATTATAATCGACTCATAAAATATTATAGACCCATTTAAACTTCCATAGACCTCCAAGGCTCTTGGATCCATTGGGAACCCTCCGCCCTAGAAAAGAGTAGTCAAGTATTATTTATAAAAAAATAAAGCTTTTATACTAATCAGACACTAATCATCAAAAAATAACCATTAAGTAATATTATATTAACAAAATAATAATATTTTGAATGATTTTTTTGCGATAATAAAATTAATTTAAAACGGATCCTAAAAAATCAATTACTCTATCGATTTTTGATTTATACATCTATATATTATGATGAGAATATTTATAATCCAATATGAGATAGCAATCAAATATGCGAGCCAGTGTATAAACAAAGTCACAAATTGAAAAAAATATAGACAGGCCAATAAACTTGTCCATGGACTGTGTGTATTTAAATATGCAAATAAATTTGACGAATTATGATTCTGTTTATGATTTTTGTTTATAAGGCTTGCCGATGATATCATGAATGACTCAAAATAAGATAAAATCATCATAAAAAAATGGATTTTGACGATTTTTCCTAGAAACGTAAAATCAATCTGCAATCAATATACACGTGAAATAATATAGAGATAAATCGTTGAGTGTTACATTTTTTTTTTGCTTTAGCACGGTTTTGTGTCTATTATATATTTTTTACACGGTTGAAAGTATCTGAAAATTTGCGTCTGGTTTTAGTTGAAATTATTTCAGTGTTCATCAATTTTGGTTTCGATAAAAACGTTTAATACTACCACTTTGAAGCACGTCTCGTTTTATTTGCTAATTAGAGCCTCGGGGGTCAACCGAAGGTCTTCTACAGTGACCCGGCGGTACATGCCTCCAAGTGAAAAGTTTAGAACCGACAAAAGGTCCATGTAATTTTCTTTCTCCGTCGACCCTTATTCACAAAGCGAAGAGTCTCAATTGTCAATAATGTCCAAAGTTAGTTCAAATACTCGGTGTATTATTATACTTGCCCAGTTACAAATTGTCGTCGTCTTCCCACATAGAATGCTTCGAGTCCTTTTTTCACTATATAATTGATGATTACCGGAAAATTTACATACACACCGTCAAATCTAGGGTCAAAAGTTTCAGACGCCTCTCGCCGCATTCTATTGCCGCGACGCCGGAGGTCTCGCCGTTACATCATAATCTACTTCATCACAATATCGCAGCTCGAATCCATCACCGATGAATATTTGGGATAGTTTAACATCGCCAGCCAATCCTAAACTAATCGTATAACTTTCTCTGCGTACTATAATTGACTACATCCGAGTTTGTTAACTGAAATTATTAGCCGATAAAAGTTTTCACCAATTACGTAAACCCGTCGGGGGACTAAGTGCCCGACGCTGGACAGAAAACTCAGTAATTTAAGGGCCATAAACATCGGGTCTGATCGATTGTCAGACAGCCATCAGTCAGACGGCCAGCCGTGCAATAATCGCCAATGCGAAAAGTCGTATATTAATGTATAACATATAAAAAAAAACGATTAATTAAGCAGTTTTCAAAAGAGACAAAGGCATTCAGTTTCCAAAGAATCTTCCATTTTTTAATGACCTAATTATGTAATTGAGGTCAAACAGGGACTCTCGATTATATGTATCTAGGACATGTAACCGTTCAACTTTTACCGCAAAACCGAAAACTTATCCACGTCGATCGTCCTCGACGCGCACCATATTAGTAAACATTCAACCGGCTAATTAACGAAAACGGTTGTAAATTCACAAAATTAACAACTTATTAAAACTTTACCGACGCTTGTGATGCCTTGGAAACATACCCGAAAGATAATTAAAATTATAGTCTGGTTAACAAAAATAAACATACGTCTCCCCTCTGACTCGACTAATAACTAAGTATACATATTTTAATATGTACATACTCAATATTTCGGTAGACGAATGCCATAATTGAATATATTAAAAATTAACAATCGTTTTTACTCGATTTTAATATAATATTTTCATGTTTTACACGACGATAAAGAAGTAATTCGATTATCTGCAAGTCTGCTGAAATACAGAATTGTCCCCAGAAATATAGAACGGTATAGTAGGTATACGTTTCATAGACGAGCGTGTAAATTAAAATACAATTAACATACGAAAATTGATGATGGGTTCTATATTGATATCATAAAACCAAACAACTATCGTTGAATAAACTATTTAATAAAGTTTTCTTTTTGTTTTTATCTTCTAAGCAAAAAATCATTATAAAAAATGCAATTAGCTAGTTTTTTGGATCGAGTAAAAACAGGTGTAAGTGATTTTCACTAGTTTCAGTAACGCTTCTTAAACTGCGTTCAAACCTTTGTTTAGATAATTCATAATATTTTTATGATATTGCTATTCTTGCTCAAAAATCCGCGTTCAAAATAAACAAAAAACTAGTGTATAAAAGTAACTTTTGCTTGTTGTGTAGCAGTGTTTCTCAAAATATATTCCGCTGGAAGCATGTAAATAACTGGGAACCGTGTAAAAAGAGAATCTCTCCAATTGGTAATTCTGTCCAGTTTTATTTATACTACGACTTAAATCGTAAAAAATCGTTACTTTTGTTGGAACGAAAACCAGAACTGAACCGAATAGAATATCGGCTTAATTCGGCAACAACCGCGTCGTCCGAAGGGGGTCCATTTATAATGTTTTTTTTTAAATAGATTATTCTAAGAATAAAATTAGTTAGTCATTATATTCTTCATAATATGGCCGATATTTTGGATTTTAACTCATCGATATGACGCGTAAATGGCAAGACTGATCACTCGATGCCAACCTAGCTCTCGCCGCACGTGTCAATCGCAGAGTTTTACTCGCACTCGGCACATCGTACTGGATGCGAGCGAGAAAAAACATGGTTCCCGTGGCATCAGAAGTGAATATTGTGGTTTCGCATACAATAAATGACTATGATTATTTTTAATATTTATTCTTTTGACAAATACAGAGTTTATGACATGTAGGATTTATATTAAAATAATTATTCGAGAAAAATTAAAAACTTTGCGTCCCAAATAGACCCCAACGGCACGGCCAGGTTAATATAGTATGTCTATTACAAAAGAAGATATAAATTTTTCTCTAATTATACAGATTTTTTTACGTCAAATACCCTTTTGCGACGAAATACACTCTTTTCTATTGAAATGTCTATTGAAAAGGGGTCAGTTTGATTCGCAAAAAGTGTATTTTATTTGCAAAAGGGTGTATTTGACGTAAGAAACCTGTAGTAGAACCTATATTTTTAATATAAATTAAAACATTTCAAAAAATGTCTGAAATCCGAAAAATGGTATTTTTTCCCTTACAAAATACAGAATCGAACCGATACAAATTTTTTATAATTTTAAAAACCGGAACGAAAAATAACTTTAGAATCCCTGATTTAAACAAACGTCTTTATTAATATTTAATTGTCTGATCATGTATTTAATTTATATTTTTGTAATCTAGATCAGTGCTTCCCAATTACTTTCATGTCACGGCCCCCTAAATCTGAAAGAA